>JAPDSC010049142.1:0-12128 GCA_026290005.1 Latrodectus geometricus
TTTCATTCCGAAAATTTGGAGGTTTCGTATGATTGTTTGAATTATTATTTGCTAATTTGATTGGTAAATTGAGTATATTTTTGTGAAGATTTGTTGATAATTGATATTTGTTTGAAATAATTTGTTGGAGTTTCAAGGGTTCAAAGTGTCTGTTTGAATTTCTTTGGTTATGATGTGTTATTGTTTGTTCTACTATTTATAGATTAATGTGTATTTTATTAATGTAAGTTTGTTTGCAATACTTGTATCTAGAATGGCAGATAAAAAAGAATTAGAGAAGTTTAAAAAACAGCGCACCGCACATAGAAGTCAGCTTACAAGATTAATTTCGAAAATAGAAAATCGTTTGAGTGAATCAAATGTTGAGGTCGATGAATTAGAAAGTTTCGTAGTACAATTGCAATGTAAAGACGAACAGCTCAAAGCTGTTGATAGTAAAATCGAAGATTTCGTTGAGACTACTGAAATTGAATCGGAAATTGAGCAGATTGATAAATATAATGAAATTATTATTTTCAACTCTATAAAATTAAAAAATAAAATAAAACTGTTGCAAACCGCAGTTAAAGATGAAAATACGAATGTCCCACTCGTAACAAATAATAGTAATGGTAGATCAAACATAAATTCCAAATTGCCTAAATTGAAATTGCAAACTTATTTCGGAGAGCCTTCTGAATATTTAAACTTCTGGAATCAATTCGAAAATTCGATTGACAATAATCCTGCTCTGTCAGATGTTGAAAAGTTTTCTTATTTGTTTGGTTGTCTAGGAGGAGAAGCTCTCTCTTGTATCAAAGGTTTCGCTATTACTGCGGAAAACTATAAATCAGCTGTAAAATTAATTAAAGACACTTTTGGTCAAAAGGATGTGTTGATTAATGCCCATGTATCTAAATTGTTAAACATGAAACCGTTAAAGCATATTTCTAACTTACATGAGTTGAGAAATTTATATTTTAAATGTCAAACTCAAATTCGTTCACTTGAGAGTTTAGGGGTAAAATCAGAAAACTATAGTGTAATGCTTTGCGCGATAATTTTAAAACTTTTCCCCAGTGATCTTGCTTTAGAGTTTAGCAAAAATCAGATTTTTAGTAGTAATCATAATTTAGAGGAATTGATGAATTTTCTGCATAGGGCAATTATTGCACGAGAGAGAACTTTTCGTACACACTCTCCTGTCCCCCCTCCCAAGGAGCCACTTAACCAGACTAAGCAACCCAATCGTAGAAACTTCGGCGTTCCCAATAGCAATAAATATTCTTCCGCTCATGAGTTGCTGACTAGTGCCAGTGCAAACACTTGTATCTTTTGCGGTCAAGGTCACTTGAGCCATCTCTGTGAAAATTCGAACGCTCAAAAAAATAGAGATAAACTTATAAGAGACAAAAGATGCTTGTTATGTTGCAATTTAAATTGCTATTTAAAAGTGTGTAAAGGAGCCTGTTGTGCTTTCTGTAACGGAAAGCACGCACGCGCAATATGTTTTAAATTAGAAAATTCCAAAAGGCAAAGGATCGAGCACGACACAAATACAAAATCTAATGAGATCGTTTCTACCTCTTCAAATTTTATGAGGAATAATAGAACAGGAATTTTATTGCAATGTGTGAAGGTGGAAATAGTAGGCAAAGAGTTGTCAGATTTTGGGTTTTGTATTTTTGACAACGGTAGTGAAAGAACATTTGTGAAAAAAAGTGTTTCTAAAAAATTGAGATTAAAGGTCTTGGGCTTAGAGAAATTGAATATTTATAGTTTTGGTGCTAAGACTCCTAGGCTGCAGGTCTGTCGCAGAGTAGAGTTGAAGTTGCGAAATGTTTTGAATGGACATGAGGTGGTGATTGAGGCTTTAGAAATTGAGGAAATATCGAAAGCTGCAATAAATTTTCCAGATCTAAGTGCTCATGCTGAGATGGAGAAAAGGGGATATCATTTGACATTTAATATTCGAGAATTGTCTAGTAATTGTCAAATTTCAGTGTTGTTGGGATCAGATTATTATTGGGAGTTAGTCAAAGGATTTGAAAAATTAAATGCGTCATTGGTAGCTGTTAACACTGAACTTGGATGGTCGTTGCAAGGGAAATGTAATAAAGTGAGTGAATCCGCTTTAGTAAACTTAGTTCAAAGTGATCTAAAGGTTGACTCAGCTGAACTGACACGGTTTTGGAAACTAGAAAACTTGGGCATTGAAAAAATAGAGGCAAATTGCTTGAGTGTGAAAGAACAGGAAATATTGCAAACATTTAATGATAGTATTAGATTTGTTGATGGGAGATATTGTGTTAAATTACCTTGGAAGGCAGAGATGAAAGAAAAATTGGTTAATAATAGAGAATGTGCTCGTAAACGTTTTGGGTCTTTAGTGAAGAGATTTCGTAGAAACTTGTCTTTTTATGAGGATTATAAGAAGGTAATAGATGGGTATCTCGAGGAAGGTGTTGTTGAGAGGTCGTCGTGTGATGCGGAACTACCGTGTCAAGAACCATCGTTTTACTTACCTCATCATGCGGTCATTCGAGAAGATAAATCAACTACTCGTCTTCGATTTGTATTTGATGGATCATCTCATGAAGAAAATGAGTTATCTATTAACGACTGCCTATATAAGGGACCTTTCGTCATCAAGTTAAAGTGCCTATTGCAAGAAATTTGGAGCAACAATCTAGACTGGGATCATACACTTCCACAATCACTGTATTACAAATGGCAGATGTGGTGCAATGAACTGAAGACCTTGGACTCACTTCAAATTCCTAGATACTATTTTTCAAATTTGAATTGTAAATTTATATCATTTGAAATTCATTCTTTTTCAGATTCATCTATGTTAGCTTATGGAGCTGTGCTGTATCTTAGAGCCATATCAACTGATGGTAATATTTTTGTTAGTTTTATCTGTTGCAAGAGTCGTGTAGCTCCATTAAAAGGCCTTACATTGCCTAGACTTGAGTTAATGGGAGCTCTTTTGTCTTCACGATTAACCCATCAAGTAGGTAAATGCTTCAATAAGTATAATGTATCTCCTTTTTTCTGGACTGACTCTACTATAACTTTATGTTGGATTCAAAGTAATTCTACTAAGTTTAAAACTTTTGTTAAAAACAGAGTGGAAGAAATCCAACATTTAACAGATCGTAATAACTGGGCTTACTGCCCTGGAAAGGAAAACCCAGCAGACATCCTTTCTAGAGGCATTTCTGGCTATGATTTAGCGGAAAATGTCTTATGGTGGAAAGGACCACTTTGGTTAAGTCAACCCCGTGAATTTTGGCCTTGCAAACCTCCAACTGAAAATCCCTCTTGGGATCTAGAATTACGAAAGGAATGTGGAAATACAAGTCAAAACGAATGTATTATTAAGGATGCTCAATTCATTTTTGATTTAAATAACTATAGTAGCCTTACAAGGGTTTTGAAAATTTCTGTATTGGTCAAAAGATTTGTGAGTAAACTGAAGAAGCAGCAGGTTAAAATGGGACCTTATACTGCAATTGAACTTATTCGTGCAGAATTAGAATGGATTAAATATGAACAAAGGCTTGTCTACTCTTCCGAATTAGAATGTCTTGAAAAGGGTAAACAGATTCCAAAGGAATCTTCTCTTTTTAAATTAGCCCCATTTTGTGATGAAAACCATGTTTTGCGTGTGAGAGGTAGCCTCGAAGAAAGTAGTTTGTCAGACGATGAAATTCATCCAATTATTCTACCCAGACATTCCAGGTTTACTAAATTGTTAATTTTAAAAGAACATAACAAAATTTGTCATAGTGGGGTGTCAGCAACTCTTGCTCAAATTAGAAACAAATATTGGATTCCAAAGGGTGGACAAGTGGTGAAATGTGTTTTGAAATCATGTTTGATATGTAATAGATATTCTGTCAAGCCTGCTAAACAAATAACTGCTCAATTACCTAAAACTAGAGTACTTGAAAGTCCCCCATTTACAGTGTCAGGAATTGATTTCACTGGTCCAGTTTTTATTCGTTCGGGGAACACTCAACAAAAATCCTATATAGCTTTATTCACATGTGGGGTCACGAGAGCCTTGCACATAGAATTGATAACTGACATGTCTGTTAAAAGCTTTATTTTGTCTTTAAGACGGTTTTTGGCAAGAAAGGGAAATTGTAGAGTCATCATTTCAGACAATGCTAAGAGTTTTAGAACCGTAGACAACATTTTGAGGGACTTTTCTCAAATTTTGAATGATCCGGATTTAAAAAACTTTGTTGCAGTACATAACATCACCTGGCAATTTATTGCTCCTCATGCCCCATGGTGGGGTGGTTTTTATGAGCGGCTCATGAGAAGTGTCAAGGAGCCTTTGAAGAAAATATTGGGTAAGGCTTGTCTTAATTTTGAGGAAATGATGACTGTCCTAGCTGAAATTGAACTAGTATTAAATCATAGACCACTTACTTACGTAAGTAATGATTTGGAGGAACCGCAGCCTCTTACCCCGGCCCATTTTTTGTTTCCTGGTGTTGAAAATGTTAAGTATCCAGGGCATTTTATTGAGATATTTGCCAATCCACCTTCCACGAAGGAAGGTTTGACTCGTCGAAGGTTATATCAGACTAACCTCGTACGTCGGCTCAGGGTTAAATGGAAGCAAAATTATTTAATGCAGTTGAAAAATGCGCATAAATTTATACATCCAGTACCAGAAAATAATCTAAAAATAGGAAACGTCGTTTTGATTGAAGGTACACCTAAATCCAAATTATTATGGCCTCTTGGCATCATCGAAGAGGTGTTTGTGGGGCGTGATGGACATGTACGTTCTTGCCTTGTCCGAACAACTAAAGGTCGCTACAAACGACCAATCCAGTTAATTTACCCACTTGAAATAAATTGATCTCTATTTTCTTTATTAAATAGTGCCTTGTGTATTTTGTATATCTTTGTATGTTCATAATTATGTATGTGATTTAAAATTTTTTGTATTATATTGTTTGTTGTTAATATCATTTAGTGTACTCTTAACAGAGTACAAGTGGGGTGTGTTGCGAATTCACTGGCAACGTTTCCGCCACACATGTACTTGAGAGAACTCAAGTGGCAACTCAAGTGGTATGTAAGAAAGAATGCAACGAGCGAGTGTGCGCTCCAAACTTATATTCAGATGTTTTTGTAAACCTTGTTTGTAACGTGTCTTTGTTAATTAATGTTTGTGAATAAATGTGTGTGTGTGTGTGTTCGTTTACAATAGAAGTTTTAATTTCACAAATCTCACATACTTCAGAAGAAAACATTTGATTCGACTACTGAATTAGAAGATTCGAAAACATTAACTAAGCGTTACTAATTAAATATTGAATACTATTTTCCTAGTATTTTAAGATTATGTACAGATTAACTGAAGGAAAGATTATAATTTTTATGAAACTTTGCAAAAACTGTACCGTACATTTCTGAAGGTAAATATTATTTTTTAAAAATAATTTGGCGTTTTTACTGGTGCAGTCAGAAGCAAAAGGAAGGGATTATATTATTTAAAAATTATTTTTTAATACAGAAATAGGTATTTGTCGGCAAATATGTATTAGTATTATTTAAATGCTCTCCAAATGCAGAACATCAATTTAACATTTTTGTTTGCAAGTTTTGCTAAGTCGAACTGTATAGTGATTAACGAAGAAAGAAAATTTATTTTCTAGAATTTAACAATTAAATCAGTCTATGTGATCCTGTGACGTAAATTAACACTTTCTCAGTAACTAAAAAATTAAATAAATATCCAAAAATAATGAAATTTCAAGTGATTTTTAACTATCACACTAAGAATTTGGAAAGGAAAATAAAGTTTATCTTGTAGATTAGGCTGCATATTAGAGTAAAGGAAATAGAGGTTTAGAAATTTATTAGTTCAGCTTTACGAAAATTGAAAACCATTGCTAAATTGTTACACAGATGGCCCATAAGTAATCCAAAATTAGTGCTTTTAGTAGCAGATTTATATTACTTTGAGTATGTTTTTATGTATTTAACTCGGAAATCACATTATTTATTATTTCATAATAAAGGTAGACAAATTAAAACAATTTAACAGTCTTTTTAATATGTTCTCAATACATTTCAAAATGAAAAAAATAGAACTTATTATTGCTTTTCATATTGAAATACTTTTTAAAAGTCATGTATTTCCTTAATATAATGGAGAGATTTCCAGGAAATTATTAAATTATATAATTGCAATTTTCTCTTCACAATAGGGTTAATTGTGAAGAAAAATTGGAGACTGTATAAAATTAAACTTCAGTTATTAATAATATAGATAAACAATCTTTGCTAATGCATTGTTATTTAAATAAGACTTAGACAGTTTATAAAACATTTATTTTTTTCTCACTGTAATTTTCAATTGTACATACACATAAAATTTCCATTGATGATAAAATGAAAATATAAAAGAAAATATTTTTGAAATTATATTTCAAAATGATATTATTATTTCAGTAAATTATAATTGAATTCTCTGCAATGTTATTTAAATTTGAAGTAATGTATCAAACAATTCCTATTTTCATTATTATATGTATTTTGTAAAAGAGGCGATATTTAATTTAGAATTTTAATGAAGTTTATTTGGAGAACAGAATACAGATTCTTCACTTATCTGTAATGTAAATTTTTTTGAAAAACACGCTATATAAAATATTTGTAAAGCAGGCGATATAAAGTATTTTGTAAAACAGACGATATTTAATTAAGTCTAGTAGGAGAATGAAATACCAATTTTTCCATTAGCTGCAATATAATTTATTTTGAAAAGAAGAAGTCGATATAAATTATTTTGTAAAACAGGTGATATAAAATATTTTTTAAAACAGGCGATATTTAATTAAAATAATGAAATGTATTTGGAGAAGGGAATACAGATTTTTCCCTTATCTGTAATGTAAATTTTTTTGAAAAACAGGCTATTTAAATAATTTGTGAAGCAGGAGATATAAAGTATTTTGTAAAAAAGACGATATTTAATTAAGGAGTTTGAATGAAGTCTAGTATGAGAATAAAATAACAATTTTTCCATTAGCTGAAATGTAAAGTATTTTAAAAAGAAAAAGCTGATATAAATTATTGTGTAAAACAGGTGATATTTAATTAAGAATTTTAATGAAGTGTATTTGGAGTAGAGAATACAGATTTTTCCCTTATCTGTAATGTAAATTTTTTTGAAAAAGAGGCTATATAAAATATTTTGTGAAGCAGGTGATATAAAGTATTTTGTAAAACAGACGATATTTAACTAAGAATTGAATGAAGTCTAGTATGAGAATAAAATACCAATTTTTCCATTAGCTGAAACATAAAGTATTTTAAAAAGAAAAGCTGATATAAATTATTTTGCAAAACAGGCGATATTTAATTGAGAATTTTAAAAGTTAATTTAGAGAATAGAATGCAGATTTTTCACTTATCTGTAAAGTAAATCTTTTTCAAAAACAGTTTGTACAAAATATTTTGTGAAACAGGGAATATTTAATTAAGAATTTGAATGAAGTCTAGTAAGAGAATAAAACACCAATTTTTCCAGTATATGAAATTTAACTATGTAAGATATGATGTAAAAAGAGGCTACATCTTTGAGAAGTATATTTTCCTGTAAACTGAAATCTCTCACGAAATATTTTCTTTACACACTTTATTTCAAATGGCGAACTTAATCGATTTTAAATTAAGATATCACAATATTCATCAACGACACAACACGAACACATACCATGGCAACAAAAAATATGAAAACACTATGTACAAAGCTGCAGGAACTATACACGATGGACGGAAGCCATCGACGTCTCGATGGGGAATAAATGCTGCTCTAAAATCCATCGACTTCGCCACCTTTCCTGTAATCAGAGTTCGCATACAGATGTCCATCCTCATCTCTGGTCACTCCCATGATGATGCCAAGCATGTTGTTGCCGAGCTTCTTTAACTCATGTCCTTTTGCTTTCAACTCCTCGAGAATATCCTAGTAGAAAAAATAATTATAACAGAAATATTTTTATGAAGGAAAGATTTTAGAACTTTTCCACAAACTTTACTCTAAAAATTACCAAATGTAGGATATAACTTGTAAAAATAAGCCTTTTATTAAAAGACAGTTATAGAAATATATTTTACCCCAGGTATGAGTTATAGTATTTTATAAATTGCTTTTACTTTTTCCTGGTTTTTTTTTTTTTTTTTTTTTTTTTATTTTATTTATTGGAAACCAGTAATTTGAAATAAATTGTATTCTTTTTCCTGCTTAACTGCTAAAAATAAAAATCTCATATTAGGAATTCGGTTATAATGAAAACTGATTCAAAATCATATCATCGATGCATTTGAAATTTTAAAGAAATATTATAGCACAGTATTTCTCAAAGGGTGAGAAGATTAAGATGTGCATATAGGTGACTCATTTTCAGTGAGTCAATGTAGAGATATGAATTATTAGAATCTGCAGATTTCGAAAGAAGGATATGTGTTTAACATTAACATGCAATTAAATTAGAATATTCTGTTTCATGTATATTAGAATTTAAATAGATGAATTCATAGGTTTTATAGAAGGCAGTTATGCATGTAAAAGGCTGAAACTCAATATTCACCTTCCATTTTTCAACAGTCTATGAGATCGAACCCGATAATTTAGGGTTTGAAGAGCAAAGTCCTATTACTAAAACAAGCTAATTCCGAATTTTGTTTCTTTTAATAAAATAGGTGCTTAATTGTCACTCTGGCAAATATTCCCGCTATTTCTTTACTGAATCACTCAGAAAATGACAAATTCTATTAGTCAGTTATTATGATTGTAAGACAGTGTACCTGCAATGATACGTCTAAGCCAGTAATATTTGATTTTTAGGGCAAAAGTGACAACCGTCTTATTATTAGAAGCAACAGCTCTATAGTATTGAATTTTTCAAACAATTTCCTTTAAACCACCTCAGAAATTATTCACATTCCTCTCATGTTATACTTCATATGTACAACTTAAAAGACAGTAATTTTTTGATAAAATACTCTAACATTGATTTTATAATTTTTTTTATATATTAGGAGTTAAAAATTACAAACATATATATACCGAATTTTTCTGTATATAATCCGCAGCGGCGTATAATCTGTGGCAATTTTTTTCAGCGAATAATCAAAAATATATATAGCTGATAAGATGGGTATCACATAAAATAAAAAAAATGCAAACTATGATTAAAAATATAATAAATTGTGTAGAAAAAAAAACCTCATCTATTATTAAAAAATTTCTTTGGACCCACCTCTTTGCAAAGTGCGATAAATTGAGAATTTTCGCTCTTGCACGAGGCTGATCAAGACCGATAATTCCGAGAAGATTCTAGTAAAACTTATCGATTTTCAGTTTCTAATAACTTTTGAAATGATGTTAGACATATATTAAAAGTAAAATATATTTGCTTTGTTAATAATGAAATGAAAGAAATGGATTATTTTCGAACTGCGTATTGGATACATTTTTCTTTTGTACAGCTCATGCTTTTTCACTTCACATTAACTTAATGGCTTTTTTTCCACCATTTTTTTTTTTTGCTTTCGTCACCATTTTTTTTATTTGCTTTCGATATAGCTTTTAATTTAAAATATGCTATGTAACTTAAATGGCTTAACTTCCATATGACGATATACGAATTTGAATATTTTTAGAATGAAACATCTCATGTCAAGACAAAGAGCGAAATGATGTTAGTGAACTGCTACAGTAATATCTTTCCGAGGAACTGAATTCATCCTTGAACGTAATTGGAAAAAATCTGTTTATAGCTGAAATAAGTCAGAAATTTCATGAAACACAAACAGTATTTTTTCCAAACTTTCTTGTAAGATTTTTTGATGGAGAATGTTTTTTTATGAGTTTATCCGCGGCCTCGTATAATACGCACAATGAAATTCGGAATTTTTTAAATACATAATCCGCAGATTATATACAAGAAAATACGGTACTTACTGTCGAAATGGTTGAATAGAATAGTTTTAGTTTCTAACAGAGAAGCGCAACGCATTGATATAGATGTTTTTATATAAATATTAAATTATTTGAAATTATTCAATCTATCATTCAATATAAAATATATAATTTTTTCTCTTACTTCAGGGTAATTTTCTTCATGCTCAATGTAGTTAGGAAGGAGCTGATGATGAAATCGTGGAGCATCAATAGCTTGTTTGATGTCTTCCCCAAGCCACAGATTTCTAATAATAACCTAAAATACAAAGAATAAGCGTTATTTTGCGTTTTTATCATATAACATAAAAATCATCTTAAAATTTAAGCGATACACATTTAAAACTCTTTGGTTTGGCATAAAGCCAATTTATAATCCATATTGATCTACAATGTATTTATTTGTTAAATGTTAACGTTTTTAAAGCTTCTATTAGTTATAAATGCTTCAGAAAACTTTTCATTATTTTTGTATAAAACCAATTATTTTTCTTAAAACCAAATTATAAAGCCGATTTTCAGTTCGAAATAAATAAGAATCTGTTATAATTTTTAAAACGCATCTGGAGATATTGATTCATAGATTTGAATCAACAGATATTGGAAAAATCGGTCCTTGAAATCAGCTGAACACACATCAAAAAATACCTTCAGATTAACATAATGTGTCATGAGACCTTAATATTAAATAACCGCTCTGGTGAGGTCAACGGTAAAGGTTAACTGTCTTTCATGATACAAATTTGTAATTCAGATAAGAATCCTAATACAAAAGTAACTAATTGAAAGCAATTGACTTAAGGGATAGTTGATGAATAGTATAATACAAATATTAAAATAAATGTATGTTTGCTTTCAGTATGAATTTGGTTTTACGTATATTGAGAGTGGAATAAAATTTAATGTACTTGAGACAGTTATAGATAAGACATGTTCTAGTATATGCAATTATACAATGTTCTAGTGACTATCTATTATTAAACATAATTTTATGAGAACTTTGTAGTCAAAAAAATGTTTGACACATTTCTTGTATATTTTATCAATATAATATCTATTTCGTATTTAATTTCTGCTTTCTTTGATATTCTTTTCTACAAATAACTCTTCAACTTTCAGTTCAAGTTAGAATATTTCAATTTTTATAAAATATTTATTATATAAATGTTAATAATCATATACCATTTTAAATAAATTAAAGTGTTACATTACTGCGAAAATCTAATTTCCGGGTATATTGCGTACATTCCGAATATATAAACTATTTCGTGAATACAATAAATATATAAATTTTCTTACAATCAATTAGTAAATTTTTGTTTCGAATATGTATATATGATAATAGATTTTACATTTTTTGTATAAAAGTAAGATGCTGCATTCATTTACCAAGCTAGACTTAATAAATGAATCTGAATTACCTTTTAATCAATTTTTATGCGTAATTAAATCCGGATAATTAGAAGCAAATGCTTTATAAACATTTGAATCCGAATTTTATATGCAAGTTACATTTTTATAGTGGTTTATATCCTAATTAGTAATATTTTAATAATTAAATTGCTCATTTAATTAATCATAAATTTTTATGAGTATTTAAATATGGAATGTATATCTAAGTTTATCATTAAATATTTCATGAAAGGCTTTAAAATTGCATGCATGTATGTTAATAAACAATGCTTATAAAAATTCAAATCGAATAGATACCTGAGCAACACTGGTGGTTATCTGAGTGCCTCCGTTGCCACCAACAACCAGACGTGCGTTTTTGTTGCTGTCCACAACAATGGCGGGAGTCATTGATGACATAGGACGCTTACCAGGACGAATATGATTCTTACCAGTTGGTGGGACGCCGAAGAAGTTAGTGATATTTGGTGATGAGAAGTCATCCATTTCATTGTTTAGAAGTATTCCCGTTGAGGGTGACATTACTTGGCTACCGAAACTAAAAGAATAAAATAATTTATTTTAGTGTTTAAAATAATATAAAAAATACTGAAAAGTTGTTGTAAAAGTACTTAATATGAATTGAATAAAACTATAAACATTTTTAAAAGGAGTTGTTGATCATACGTAGAACGTTATTGTAGTCTTATAATAATAAAAGCAAGTGTAATGTGTCTGTCCGTCTGACCGAGCT
>JAPDSC010049150.1:0-70594 GCA_026290005.1 Latrodectus geometricus
TTTTAAATGTACATTTAAAAGTATGTAGGTAATTATTACTGTGTTTTCTCCTTTTGAGTATATTACTATGTGCAACTAATAAAAATATTTCTTTTAAGAAGATATCGTTTATTTTTATAAAAACATTATAATTTTATTCCTTGTATTTCCATTATGTTTTCAAACTCAATCAGCTTGTTTTCAGTTTCAAAGATAAAATTAATTATTTCGAAGAAACAGATTCTTAAATTAAGCTTGCTTTATGTCTTTTAAAAATATTAGGTAGATTGCTAAGTAAATGAAAAAATTTAAAATTCTTGTCTAGACACATAATTAATTATTCTCTAAAAAAATTGAAAGTTAACATACCGATTTTCTCTCAGCTAAAATACTACATTTTTTTTTTCAATATTATTTTCTTAGCATGGATTCTTCTTTGTTGATCAATAGTTAAACTTTTAATTTATTTAAATTAAAATTTTATTTAATGTTCGTTTATAAACATAATTTTTCAAATTTAGGTCTTCACAATTTATTGATAATTACCAACTGAATTTCTAATTCATTTTTTATGCTAAGGAAGCCAATACTTTTTAAATAAAAATAGAGTATTTATCTGTGGCTAAAAAATTTCATTTCTTATCAAATAACTCAATATTTAATTCATTCAGAAATTTTGAAATAACTTATTGCTTTAAATTTTTTAATCTTTTTTTTATTTTAAACACATTATTTATTTTAATTCATGAAACATTTGGTGGATTATCATTTGCTTTTAAGAATTCACATTAACCAGAAAATTTCAAATCCTAATAGAGGTGTTAAAATAATGAATATCAAACTCAATATGTAATATAATATTTATTCTTATTTTAATTGAATAAATTTATTGAAATAAGAATTTTCATAAACTATCAAATTTAAAGTAAACTTTTACTTATTTCAGATGATAAAAAACAAAATTGTTGGTTCATGGTACAACACTTCTCAAACACTCTTTTATTTTTAATGTTGATAATTAATAATATATTTACATTAAATATGTTAGTCTTTTGCGGTCATCATTTGTGTATATTAAACGTTACTGGAAAATCACGCAAACAGAAACTCTAATATTTTATTCATGCATATTTATTTTAATGAATTTTGAAGGAGCCGTCAAGAAAGAGTGTTTAGAAGTCTGAGATATTTTCTATCTTTCAAAAATTATGACTTTCAGGGAAAATATCATCTTGTCAGCGAAGAATAAAAATTTGCAAAGAAAACAAACACAGATGTCACGCGTCATTTTTGTGAGTATTTCCTTAAAGATTATTCATGCCTATATATATATATATATATATATATATATATATATATAATAGATAGATAGATATAGATAGATAGGTAGATGGATAGATAGATAGATAGATAGATAGATAATATTGCAAAAATAAAAACTTAAAAATATATTTATTTTTTTGTAAGGAGAGATATAAAATTAAAACTTGCATTTGAAAATTCGTGAGTAAGCATTTGAAATTTAGTAAATAAACTACAATTCCTTGAATCAATTGTACCTTAAATGTTTTAGTGATATTAACTTCTTTAATGAAATTTCTCTGATACGAAACACTTTGAACTGTTCATCAAAAAGTACAAAATATTTACTTAAATCAAGATTAAATCATTTGAAGTAACTTAGGCTTTTTTAAATGAAAGAGTTCTTTAATATATTTTACATATATGTAATCAATTAAATTTACTTAATTATTTCCTTTTTATTTATCAAACTTTTTCAAACATTGTTTATTATTTCTTCCATTATAACTTGAATCATATCGGAATATTTAAGATAATAATTTTCTGACAACTAAAATTTTTAAATATAAAATAAAAATAAATTTTATTTTTAAATTTATTTAATCTGTAACAATAGTTTATCGTAAAATATGAGTCTGTTCTGTTTTTTGAATGTAGAATGTTATATACTATATTTTGCTTCTCCATTGTATCTATTTCAGATAGAAACTAGATATTAATTTTTCAGTCTTTTGTCATTTAAATTTTTTTAACTTTTTAATTCGTTTGCAAAGTGTACTTATCAAAAATAGATAGTCAAGAAAATTGTAAACTGATATTTTGTTAAAAAATGAAACTTAATTATCTGTTTTTGGTGTGAATACTTTAGTATCATACAAAATGTCAAATTATAGGAATTTCGTAAGTACTAAACTTCAAATCTTAAGATTAAAAGTTTTATTTAAAGTATGTTACAAATAGAACAAAAATTGTTAAATTGTAAAAAAATACAAAATAAAAATGGAAATGTTTTTTTTTTACCCAACTTAGTATATTTTAAAATGAAACGTTTTATCATAATATAATTAAATGTTTGAAGAATGCAAGTAATAAATGTATTACTCAAAGATACATGGTGAATATTAAAAAAAATAATCATTTTACAATTGAGTGTCACATATATAATATAAAATATAGTAATTCTAAAGATAAAATATTATTTTAAAGTTCTTTGTTAAAAATGAGTTTTCCGATAACCTGAAGTCAATTATTGTAGCAAATCTCTATATTTCGACAGTCTTCACTGGCACTGCAAATGAATTTTTGAGTATGCGAATTTCTTCCAGCTATTGCATTCAAAAAACATCAGAGTTTATTTTATTTATTTATTTAAATCTAATATTCTTAGAAATCATCTAAATACCATATACTTTGAAAAAATTTAAAATAATATATAATTTTCTTGTTTCTGTCTATGCAGTTTTAAATAATAAAACTTAATTATCATTGAATACCTAATCATTTCCAAAATTTTTAGTTGAATAGATTAGACAAATCTATCTTTATTGTAACAATTCCTATAAATTGGGTATAGAAGGTGAAACTGAATAAAAATATATTCATTTCGACCAATTATAAAGACTTTTTCACAAAGAGTTGTGATTTGATGGTGCTTCTTTTTCTAGGGGTTATTCAAAATTTATAATGCTTATTTTTTGGGTCTAAAATAGATTGGAAGCTCTAAGAAAACATTATATTATTATGTGATAGTCATTGGCAACGGAATATGTTGAACATTTTAAATAAACTTGTCATGTATGATAATAATTTTAATGATGAAGGTAGCAATAGCACAGCGGAATGTAAAATTAAGTCTGTTGAAATGAGTTCGGAAATACAAAAATTTTTATATATTATATTTAATAATTTTGTTTTCAATATTGTTCATTTACATCAATAATTAATTACTTCTTGTTAAAACAAGTTTATTAATTAAGTTAATAAAATAAATTAATAGAAAATTTAAGAAAACATTCTGTTTAATTTTTAGGTAAGGCAAATATGTTAACAATTTATTCAAATGCATGAAAATGTTTTCCTAATAAAAATAATTGAAAAAGATTGTATTCTGAAGCATAAGAACATAAAGCAGGGGAAAACTTGGGATAAGAATTGAAATATTATTTTTGTAACTCTGCAATTGATATTATTACTGTAAAAATAGAAGATAGACTTTAAAATGTACCAAGTATTATTTCTGTTTTTAATGAAGTACATGTATAAAAATCTTTTAAAAATATAAATTAGAAAATTATTTAAAGAACTTTGAAAAGTTTTATAAAGAATGTAGAGGGAAAGCGATTCTATTGGAAATTAGTTTACAACCTACTTTGAATTTGAATCAAAAGTATTGATAACGTGATCAATTCATTCTAATGAATAATTAAAATGAGCAATAAAAAGAAGGAAATATTCTTTTGGTCAAATAAGTGACTTTACTTGTTATACTGCGTAGAATAAATATTCCAAAATATTATAATTATTCTGAAGTAAGGTACCAGTAGAAAATGTCAAATTAAATAAACATACATAACTAACAATGTTTAAGCTTTAATTTTTTTATTTAAAATTAAGGCTACATAAATATTTTTCCCCTAGACTATATATGGAAACTGTAAATTATTTATTCAAAACCTTACAGCAAAAGGAAAAAACCATTTATTGAATTCCAGGAAATGACTGAAAATTCATTGCATATAAATGTCAAAAAATCATTTTCGTGAAAACATTTCAAGCAATTTTAACTTTTAAATCGAAAGTTCGAATTTATCAGCGATATTGTGTCTAAATAACGCTTCAAAAAATCACAATTTCAATACTGACATCCTCTGTTGAGTTTTTGGTGTGGATGATTATTATATTGAGACGCATTTCATTCTTTCTGAAACATTTTATACTTCGAATATATTTCATTTGACTTTAATTATTTGTTTTAAAGAATTTGTGTAAATTTGTTAAAATTCCTATAACCAAATATTTCCTATTTTCTCAAGAAATATACATGTATTTACATAACTGATTATATTTCTAAATAATAATGCATGCTTAATTTGCTTAAACCATTAAAAACATAACATTTAATAAACCCTAATTTTTCCCATAAGAAAAATAAACACGTTTGTTTAAGAAAAAGTACAACAAACTTATTTTCCTGTTTCTTTGTTTTAAAATGTAGAAAAATTCCTCAGTTATTTTACTTACTTAGAATTTACTTACTTAGAAGTATAGTCATACGAAAAATAAAACTTTACATAATATTGTGTATGCAAAATTGTATAATTTTCATGAATAGATTTTAAAATAATTTTCGTACATACTTAAAATATTTCATTTTTAGTTTAATAATTTTATAATTATTTTAAATAATGTTAACGATTAATTTTGGAATATTTTGCAAAAACAGTTCAAAAAGGGAATAATCAAGATAGTTAACCCAATTATAATATTAAAATCTTTCTCATACACAGGACTTTATTTTGTATACCTACGCTTTTAAGTCAGAACATAATTAAGTAGTTTTGTAACAGCAGTTTACATAAGAAATATCAAGATTTACATAGAATCGATAATAGAAAAAATTCAATAAATGATTCACATTATAGAAAATATGAAGATACAATTTTGTAGAAAATTTTGTTAGTATTATATAGATTTCTTCAAAAATATTCCATGAAGAAATTTCACGTTACTTTGAAAAATATGCTAACATGAAATTAATTTTAGTAGCAGTTTGCGGAATACTATTTTATTTGCTAATGAAATAAAATAGAAGTCACATAAATGCTTGTTATTTAACCAGTAATGATTTCCAAACAATTATATTACATTATTATGATTAAATAAGTGTGTTATTCTTTTCCTTATAACGTTATGATTGTTCATTTAATTAAGTTATGTATTGATAGATTTGCAGATGAACAACTTTTAACATGAAATGAATGTTAAATTATGTAAAAATTAGTGATTTGATTTAACAATAATGTTATAATTACATCAAATGTATCTTTTAATATTATTTTTGATCATTTTTATCGTGAAAATTTATATTAATATTTGATGTACAGATATGCTTATTAAAATATTACAGATTTTGTTTAGTGTTTTGTTATAGCAAATGGAAAGTTCACATTAGTATAAAAAAATTTTTAGCTCCAAAAATAGATGATATTTAATATAATGCTGAGTAGAAGGTGAATAGCAATTAACATAGTTTATGTTTTCGATTTCATAAAGAGGATTACTGTAAGGAAATTACATAAATACTGTTGGGAATTTTTTAAGAATAGATTCTTCTTATTATTTTTCTTGCGTAAATTGATACGAATAATTTTGTGCTAAATTATGTATTATATTAATATTTGAGATCAATATTATGAAGGACGTAGATAAGTATCTTTATGCATTTCTCGAGCATTTCAACCTCAAGGTGCATAAAAATCATCAAATATGTAAATGGAATAAAATATCCCTTAATATTTGCATATCTGCAAAGAATTAAATATTTAAACATTAAAGATACTTCTATATTTTAGCAACAAAAACAATTTATATTCTATGGTTAGCTTAAAATTTGTATATTAAATTATCAACTGCATATAGTAATATGTAGAAAGTGAATAATGACAGTTAAGTGGATATGTTTTTATTAAATACAATTTACCATATTTATTTTTGGCAGAAAAATAAAACAAATATTATTCTGGTGTAAAATATTCATTTTAAATCATCTCATTTAAACCAAAACCTGATTTGGATAATCACCCGAATTCGATGGAATATATAATAACGACCAAACCAATATATAGCTTTAGTCAAAAGCAAGTTAATTATAATTATTCATAAAAATACAAAAAAAAAAGAATATTTTTGACAAATGTTGTTTATGAATTATTCTTGTTTAATAATACGTACACTAAATAATTTTAGAAAAATCTTTTCCTTTATTATCGACTAGAGTTTCACATTAAAACAATATTTTTTAAAGTTCATGTCAATTCTTCTTTTTTTTTTTACAAATTATTCTCAATAATCCTACATCAATATTAAAATTATTTAATTTTAATAAGTACATAACCACTAATTATATATTTTCTGTTGAAATGAAATTGAATTTATGAAACGTATTTAAAAGGCATGATTACACTAAACTGAAAAAAATATATATAAGTTGTTTTAAACTGTAACTAAAATATAATTTCTTCACATAGAACATTCAATTAACTGAACAGATTCCCTTTAAGTACAAAACTTTTAACAAGTTTCACAAGTAGAGCTTCATAATCTGTGGCCAAATGAACAAACATTTTCTAATTAATCGCACCATTTAATTCACATGGGACAGAGAATGTTTAATAGGAAAATGATTAGAATCAAAATTACACCTGCAAGTTATGCATTACACTGAATGAGAATCATTAGATATAAGGGTTGACTGGATAAGATATTTTACAAATGTAATATTAATTTGGGATTCTCAATGTTTAAACAACAAACTTGTGAAAACATTTGTAATATCTTTGGCTCTAAAATTTCAAACATTTCTCAATGGATATCTCCTTATGAATGTCTCGTGCACTTCTTTATATTGTCAATGGCTAAGTATTTCTAAATGTTGTTTTACCATACACTAAAATTATGAAGTATTTAATGAAACAAATTCATCATTTTTATTTCTGAAATTTGACACTTTTACTATATTTATTTACATTTTTGCTTTTGATATCAATGTATTAATATATTTAATTATTTGAAAAATTAATTTTGGATTTTAATATACATTGATATCATTTATCAAAAAAGTTAAATAAAATTAATTTTAAAATATAGGAAAACACTAAATGATCTTTAAATAAGCTTGAACACAAATCTTAGAGATTTTATAATAAATATTCATGTATTCTCATAGAATATAATTTAATGTATCCAATTTCCTTAAAATGAATTATAATTTTAAAACTTAAAATAATTTAAATAAAAAACTTAATCTTAATATATTAATTTAAGATTTTTTTTAATAAAAATTTTTAAAAATCTTTAATAAGCATAATAATTATTTTGCTTTATTTCAAAAAAGAAGTATTAATCTGAGAAAGAATTATAATTATAAGAAAGAATTGCTTTCTTGTACACTTTTTTTTATTTTGTTCCGGTACATTCTTAAAAACTTAACTCTTTTGTAAATTTAATTATATAATGTATTATATAGACGAAGTTAGAATGTCTATCTAACTTCGAAAAAAAGCTGTTTTTTATAGCAATATGCTATCGTAAAAGCATAAAATCAGACATCAGAAATATTAATTATATGAAATTTAAATTAAATACGTAGTCAATTCGATGACTCATAATCATATAAAAAGGAATCAATTCACACATTTTGGTTCCTGCAGTTTAGAAAATAATGTCTTAAATATGGATAATCTATTTAAAAAGATATAAATTAATAAAAAAATATTCGAAGTGCAATGAAACTTTACTTTAACAATAATAGTATTTATGTCTTAAAGAATGATTCTCTTCGTTTTAAAACATTGCAAATATAGAATTGAGATAATTGATGTCATTAACCATTCTAGTAACTATTGTGAGTATTCATTTTGGTATTTCTTTAAGAAATCAAGATTCACGAGTTTTGTAGTTAAATATAGAATAAGAGTTTTCACTAACTGTATTGAAATTCTGGCAATTAATAATTACGAAATCCGATATACATGATAACATTATAGGGTAATAAATGCTATTATGGAAACAAATTATTGATTTTCTTTTAAGAATATTATTTTCATTCTTTGTGAGATTTTTAAGATATTCTTTTTAAGATTTGAAATAAAATTTTATTTTACAGTTAAATAAATCAGCATTATTTCAAGAGAATCAAAAAATAATTTAGCTAAAAAATATGTATAAATGGCGTTATGTACTTAAACTAAAGTTATATAACTTTAACAACGTTAATTTCATTATAAAGAATTCAACAAATTTTCTAGAGATGTTCTGAATTATTATCTTCAACTTTTTTCTAGCAAATAAAAATATTTTGTACATTAATTATGTGTGAAAAATAAAAAAAGCTCATATTGCGAAGCATGTATTTAGTTTATTTTTTATTTATCAAGTTTGTAAATTGTTTCACCTTCATTAGCATATTTAGATGTTTATATATTTAAAAGGACCAAAGAGACATGGTGTTCCGTAAAATTGTAGAATAGAAATTTTATGCACTTTAATGAAATAAATGCATTGAAATATATATTAATTTAACTGTTATTAAAGAACATAATAAATTGCAGAAAATAATTTATAGTATCTTATACGTCCATATCTATGTATTAAAATATATTCTAAAAGATTATAAATTAATTATGTCAATTTATTTAAAACTTTTAAATTACATGTTTTTTTGTTAAATCTGGTGATTTTAAAAAGTTAAAAGAACACTTCTACTTGTTCTGTTAATATAAAGAAATTAAATTAATGATAATTTAAATTTATATTTTATATTAATATTTATGGACTTTTTAAATTTGATTTTTATCATTTCATTAGCATTGTCAACATATGTTTAATAATTATTATTTGTTAATATAAAACATAAAGTTAAGTCTAAACTAAACTGTAATTTCAACTTACTTTAAAATATAATTTATATTTTAATTCTCTGTTGAAAATGGAAGAGAAATTTTATATTAGATATAAATTTTTACCGAATAAAGTCAAATTCTGCGAGCACATGAGATAAGTAAATTGTAAACTTTGAATAATTAATAGATGATTGTTTGCCCGTGAAAGTTATTTTAATTGTAAAAATATTTCTTAATGCGTAATTTGTTTTTATTTAAAATTTTCATTTTTAAAACAAATTATAGAATTATTTAGCGTCAGAGTAAATCAATATTATTTTTGAGATAGAATATATAAATTATCTTACGTTTGAAACACTATTTCTTTTTATACATGTGGATTTCTTTTGTGAATTTTATTTATACGTATCATAAATAACATACATTTTAATCTAAAATATATATTTTTTACCGAAAATGTTTTTTTAGTATATGCGAGCTTTAACCTATTTACAATTTGCAGCATCGCAATAAAAATATTAATTCAGACTAATGTAAATAATTTAAATAAATTTTATATAAAGAGAGAAAAATATTAATTTACAAAATAAAGTATTTGAATTACTATTTATTAGAGCATAATTTTCAAAAATACGTTTGTATTACTTTTACTAAGAAATACCGTATTGTTTAAAAATGTAATAATTTACTACATGAAGGAAAATTTAATTCATATTACAATGTAATAGAATTATTGAATATTTAAGAAAGCCGGGGTCTTTATATTTTCAGTCAAGAATTTGGCTCGACAATTTTTAATCACATTAATGTCAACAAGTCATTTACCTGTCAGTTTATGTTTTCTTCCGCATACTTGTCCTTACGTGATGAGAATAGTTAAAGCAATGAATACATTTGGATGCACTTGCATCAAGTTTAGCATGGCAAAATGGGACAAAATGTATGGTTTTATTTTAATATATTTATAATTATAATCTATATAAATGGAACTCAATTTGCACTTTACATTTTCGTTGGAAATGTTAATTTAATAGAAAGTCGAAAATTCCCTGTTTTAATATTTAAGTTTCTGTAATCGAGGTATCAATGCAGCACATAATGAATTCCTACAATTATATGCAATTTTAGAATATCAAAACATAACTTTTAAGTAAATAAGTTACTAATCACCAGTAAATAAGTTATCCGTACATAACCTTTAAGTAAATAACTTTTAAGTAAATTCCTACACTTATATGCAATTTTAGAATATCAAAACATAACTTTTAAGTAAATAAGTTTCATTTAATTCCTAATATCAATTTAAGGACTTGCATATAATAAAAATTAATTTTATATTAAAAAAATCATGACTTTTGGCAGACAAGATTATAAGAATACGTTGGGGAAACAAAATAATGTAACACATCTCAAATTTAACCTCAGAAGATATTACCAATATATTTGAAATTTATAACCATAAATTTTAAATAAATCAAAAATCGTGTGCTTTAGTGTAGTCAAACAACATTTTTATTTAAAAAAATGTTTTAGTTTCATTAATATATTTCTTCTAGGATTACCTTCAAAAGTTATAAATAATCCCTTCAATTATAATATTATTTTAAAATTTTGTCTAAAGTATTTTGATAGACATTACATTTTTCTCATTTTATTATTTTTCTAAAATCAATTTTATTTAATACATTTACTTTTTATTATTATGTTTCTGTATTAATAAGAAAAGTGTTGATTAAAAACATATTTACCGGTCTTTATTTGTTAATCTAATTTATAAGTTTTCAGTATTTCCGAATGTATATAAGATCCTTGAGAAACAAATCAAATAATTTTATACAAAAGTATGCGTACTATATTTTTGACCAGCATAATAAGTAACCTAGTTACTTTTAATCTTTATATTCCCTCCTTTCTATTTGTTAAAGTCTGTAGTTATTTTCAGACTGATTTTAAATAACGAAAATAACCTATATAACATATTATAATTATACTATCACCAAATTTAAATCATTTGGACCAATCAATTTTGTTTTGCAATGTAATTTTTAAGTAATATTTAACATCAGTTTGACGCAATAAATTTATTAAAAAATAAACTAATCAATCATAGTAATAAAACTCATATTAAATTATTTTTATCATGGCGCACAGTAAATAATTATGAAACAAAATACATAATGAAATTAAGTTGAAAATGGTATAAAAGAAGCAAATAGAGATTGACAAAATTTATTTTTTGACGCATTAATGTAAAGCAAAATTTCTGTTAAAGAGTTTTTGTTTATTTCTTCATTGTATATTATACAATGCAATTACATATTTTTGTAGTTTATGTTTGATATTTTGAATAATTCTGAGAAATCTTGGTATATATATATTTTATAAATCAAAATTTCCCTCATAGTGCAAATGAGAACATCCTATCATTCTTTTTTACAATTTAAAGAATCTAACTAAATTTGAATGAAATATTTTAGTTTTAAATTCTCAGATGTTTTAGGCAAATATTTTAAAAATATTTTTATAAAAAATTAAGATATAAATCATTTTAAGTAAACTTTTATTTTTTTAATAAGATTTAAAATCTGTCTTAATACTATTTCTAATATCTATTTTTTCATGAATATATTTTATCTAATTATGGGTACTACAATTTTTTTAAAAGCCATTAAAATGTTATGACAATTTTCTTACAAAAAACTACTTGAACATAAAAGGAAAAACTGTATTAGGAACAATAATATAACTGTAATGTTTTTTTATATATAAGAGAAAAACATTATTATAAATAAATTTATTCAAAGAATTAATAATTGTATTCAAACACTTATTAAATTATTTTATTCTAACACACAAGTAAATATAAAACAAAATACATATTAAATATTATTAATGTGCCTTTTTGTTCACATTGTGAATCTCCATCTTATCATATATTTTTTAAATTTATGTATACAAAACATATATTGATTTTGAATTAGAGTTATAAAATTTTGAATTCTCTATTTTTAAAATTGCTTCTATTTTTTTTTTTTTTTTTACTTTTTTATAAAATTTATTAAGATAAATATTATTTATATCGAATAGTATTTATGTTCTTCACATATTCAATATAATATCAAAAGCCTATGAGCAATTATTTTCAAAATCTCTAAAAATAAATATTATTTGTCTTAATATTTTTTGGTTAAATTCAGTGAGATCACATATAAA
Source organism: Latrodectus geometricus (assembly GCA_026290005.1). Classification (NCBI taxonomy): domain Eukaryota; kingdom Metazoa; phylum Arthropoda; class Arachnida; order Araneae; family Theridiidae; genus Latrodectus; species Latrodectus geometricus. The sequence goes on from JAPDSC010049150.1 coordinate 12,114, forward strand.
GAAATTATATGGATAGTTCGTTAGCAAACATGCTGTAAATGCTATGAATTCTTTATAGCTACTTTATATTTTAAGAATATAAGTAACGATAGTTTTATTAAAAAAATATTACACAATCAATAATCTTAAACTTAAATTCCAAAACTTTAAACTTAGCATTTTCTCCGTAATCTCATAATATATTCTCTCTCTCTCTTAGTTTAAGACAAAAATTTCTTAATATGTAAATTATATTTCTTTAAATAATATTAATAATTTTTACATGCTTCTAATTATATACTTAACTTTAGACAGTTACTTTAATTAAACTTTGTAACATGCATTACTTTTTGTTTTAAATTTATTTTAAAGTATAAACTTATATTACTCATATGGAATTCCAAGTTGGTACATATATTAGAGTTGAAAAGTAGTTATGCATTTCTTTCCGAACTACAGCTCTTTCATAACAGAAATGTTTTACCATTTGAATATTGATTAATGAAATGTTGATTATATTTCATTATTAATTTTAGTATTCTGAGCTAAATTGGCACATAATTTTAAATAATTGTTAAACTTTTTGATAAATTCTTATATAGGATACATCCCAAAAAGTCTTAACACAAGCTTATATGATATTAAATTATAAACATTGCAGAATTTCTCCAGAAAATTTCATAGATTAATCAAGCTAGGGTTTTTCCTTTCATTGAAACTATTTTCTACAATAACTTTTACGATTCTGAGAAGAATCTGAAAGATCTTACTTTTACAAAAACTTAACTGAATATCTTTATCAATAGACTTAGAATAGTAGATCAAAATTTTAATTTTAAACAAAAACCATAACAATATTCTGCATGCATGATACAATATTTACTATTACAACGTATAATTGGATAATTTTCAAATCATTTTTGATTTTTGGTTTATTTTTGGTAACATTTCTGGAAAATGCATTGTAACAACAAATTTTAAGTAAAAGGTTTAACGTATATTGTATTCATAATATTGTGAAAGATTCTATTTCAAATATTCCATAAGTATGCTTTCAAATATTAAACAAGCTTTAGAAACATGGATATATTTGAGTCTAAAGTAATGTGGATAATTTATTCTACAATGGAAGTTTAGTGTAATTTTAAAAAACTATTTGAGGTTATAAAGAAGAAATAAATAAATTAATGTGAAATTACCAAAATTACTATATATTACTGAAATTAGGTTAAAAAAATGTTATTGAAATCATTTTTGGAAGCTATTCAAGATTTTGCTGTCCTTATTAATTTATTCATTTGTGAACTATTTACAATTTAAAGAAACTTTAATCTGTAAATATATACAATTATCTTTCTGAATTAAATTCCAAAAACAAGAAGGAAATTTCTAAATAGTGAAATGCTTATTGTTTGATGCCTTAATAAAACTAAACATATGCTAGAAAATGCTGTTTTTATCTTTGTACATTTCTAATAAAAGCAAGAGACATGATAGTTAAATGAAAAGGTAAAATTATGAATCCTTTTGTTCCCATGAAATGGAAGTTGTCTGGTTAATATCAAGATTGTCATATTGTTTTTTGTTACGAAATAGTCAACTATTCTCGAAGAAAATTCTGGTACATCTCATATTACTTAAAGTAGATACAAAATAATTAAGTTAATTAAAATATCAAAAAAAATTTCTTTTGTATTTTAAGTGAATACTGTGAAATCTTGTAATACGTTTATCTATTCAATTAATGTTGTAGAATAGTATGATAAAATTGTGTGATTATTTTTCAATAATTGTGTTTAATTTTATATCTACAATTCAAAATATTAGTAAAAATGCTTCTAAAAATTTACTGGCTTTTTAACCATTAAAATGCATCATAGAATAATGAAGGTAATCTTTAACTTCACACTATTTTTGTTCTTCAAATAATTTTATTAAATTTTTTGGTGGAATGTTTTAAAGATGTATCAGATTAAATTTACGCATCATAGTGAGAGCTTCAAGTGGAGATTTCAATATAACCCACATTTATGTATTAATATTTTAGTGTTATTTTAATTCTACATTAAGTACTTATTTCTACATTTTAATTCTACATTACTTTAATTCTACTTTATCAAGCTTTTTACTTTTTTTAATAGTTTGTAATGAAATAATGCTTGCAATATTCTTTAATTAAAGCAATCTATTTTTATTATTTTTTAAAACAATACAAGAAACTTTTGCATTTAAGATAATTTATGCAAATGTGTTTTTATAACTTCAAGAAGAAAATTTATATTGAAATGAAACGCTTACTTCTATCATTTAAAAGACGAATTACTCCTTGTTTATTTGAATGTTAGAATTATTAAAACTTTGAATTTTCTTCTGTTTTAACCTCATAAAACGTTGCTGTTGTGCATATTGTTTGAGCTTTTCTTATTTACTATAAAAAAAAGCTCAAACAATATATAATCCTTTCTTCAACAAAAAATAAATTTAAATTGTGGAGGATAAGGTATCTGTTTTTTTTATTTATTGAAGCTTGATTATAGAAATAACACAATCTATTTTTAATATTCCCTTCTCTTCAACATTTAGAATCAATGGCAGAAACACTTTAGAAATATCAAAAAAAAATGTATTTTCTTACTTAATAAATTTCTTTTTAAGGTATTTTCAATATGTTTTACATTTTTCTAATTCAAAATGGATCCAATACTAAAATGTTTAACAAATGTTAAGGCACTAATTTAGTTGATTAAATTTTCTTCAGGCTTGAAACTGATATTGTTTCTTACTCGGACAATTGTGAAAAATTAAATTATTATTTTGTTTTTAAAAAATTATTATTATTAAATTAAAATTCCTTTGGCTTCTCATACACCACTATAACTTCAATTTCTTGAACATAAAGTTTTACATAATTCAAGACTCTAAAATGCATTAGAATTTAAAGAAAAAATATAGTGAAATAAGAAGTCTAATACCACATTTCATTCTACTTCTTATATTTTGTAATACACAGTTTTTATCAATTAAGTCATATTTAATATATAAATCTTCAGAAGTAGTTTAAATTTTATATATTATGTTCTTAAAAAACAATGTTAATTTCTTACAAGAAAATAAACAATACAGGAAATAAATTACAAGAAATAAATTAATAATTCTTACAAGAAATAAATTAATTAAAAAAATCATAATAGATAATTTTTTTCACATTTTTCTGTTAATTGTTCTTTTCCGTATAATTTATTTTTGCTATATTTCATCTACAACTGTTGAGCATATGTTTATTTTGTTTCTACCATAAGAAATTTTAATATGAATCATAAGAACTGTATTAAACTACATTTTGAGTCTCAAAGAAAAGAGAATAATAAAATAAATTCTGAAATGTTTTCTGGGTGTTTTTTTAAGAATCTTACATACTTATCATGAATTATAAGAAATAAATTATAATACAATTCAATATTGAGTTTAACAACTAATTTTTACAAGACGTAAACTGTCACTTCAAACAGTCCGAAAAGTTTGCTAATCATGGAATTTCATTAAGATGATGACTTTCGCTATGTTATATTCTGCATCACATAAAATTGTGATGTTAGTGGTTTAGAATGCAACAGAGCATTCCTTATTCTAAGCCCTTATTCACTTTCATTTATTCTACTGTCATACTTTTTTGTTTGAGGCTCACAATTCTGTAGGCAACATAGGAATTGTTGAATCAGTATATATTACTAACATAAAGAAGTATCGTATAAACTTATATTTAAATTTTTTAAACAAATTTTGAATTATTAATTAGGATATGCAAATTACATTTCTTATTCACTTCTTGTTCATATTAATCAAATATTTAACCGTTGATGTTAAAATTTTAATGTGTTATTCCCACTGTCTTTTAATGTCAACTTTTAATGTGCCACTGTTTCCTCTTAACATTTTAAAACAGTTTAGTTCTATGATGTTGTTAATATCATATAATAAGCAAGTTTACAGCATATAATACATTAAATTAAGTTAAAAAATCCATTATTTTGTTGTGGAAGAATGTAGTGTTCAATATCTCGTTAATTATGGGTCATACAATTTCAGATTTATAGTTTTTGTAAGGATTACATTTTACTCAAATAAATACTTTTGTGCTTTTTTATTTGCTCCATTTAGTTATAAGGTGCAAAGTGTTGAAACTGGAAATCAACAAAGATAAAATGCATGAAATTCACAGCTTTTCTTTGATAAAGGCCAAAATAAAAGTCAGGCAGTTGAAAATCGGGAATGGTGATTATGTTCACGATATATAAATGTCAATTAATTGTAATTTCAATTTCATTCATTGCATCCAAGTATATTTGATGATAAAGATATACCTCGCACGTTAAAGCCCATCGTTAAAAATAACTATAAAATAACAGAAATATCTGTACTGTAGTTGATCATCCTGTTATCAGTCCCGACTTTAAAAGTAGCCACAAAATACTTTGAAATCATTAGCACAAAACTAACCAAAAACATTTAAATAAAGCCTTGAAGTTTAAATTGAAATATGTATTTATTTTTCTCTAAACTAATATTAATGTTTCAATGCTATAAATATTGCAATTATTTTAATTTCTCTCAAGTGTAACTATTAAAAGATGAGTTCCGATTTTGATTATTTGAAACATAAATAAAAAATATAAGTCTTATTATGAATCAGTTATATATTTGAATTTACCTTCATTTTTATTTTTATAACAGACAGTGGAATGAATTTTATTTTTCAAAATATTTTGGAAGCAAAACTATTTTTAATCAGTTAACTTAAAAGTGCAGATAAAGATTGTTTTTAAAAATTAAGAGACAATTTAACTTATTACACAGTTTATTAATTTATTATTTACTTTATATTACTTATATGATAGATTTAAAAGTTAAACTGCAAAAAAACATTAATATCTTACATTCTTTCAACGTTTAAAAAATTACAATCTATTTAAAATCTAATATGTGAAGATTTTTCATAATGATCTCATACCTTAAAAAATTTATACTTACTCCTAAAGGAATTGTTTTATTGTCCTTAATTTTAACATTGCATATCTTTTATTAATCAGCTATTTATTTTATCCTCATATTTAAAACAGCAAATATTAAATTTATATTTAATTACTTTAGTAAGATTCTTTATTTTTTAATTTAAAAGATGATAATTTTATAGTTCTCTTTAATGTAGAAAGTCATAAATAATTTTGTTATTAATTCTTCAATATTGCTTTTGATAAATTTCCCCAATTCACTTATTATATTAATATATAATTAGTTTCTCTTACAAATGTTTAAATTAAATATAATATTTCAAGTTGTATACATAAAGTGATTCTGAATAGTTTAGAAATGAGTTATTACTGTGTTTATGTAATAATTTGGTTTTTAAACTCATTAGTCTTCATATTAATGTTATAATTCAAATAATACCTTCATATTCACTCTTTTATAATTATATAAGATTAAGATCTATCATAATAACTTTATAATCAATCTAAATTATCATTCTTTTAACATTTTAATCTCTAATATTAATCTCTGATTTATTAATATAATCCTCTTTGCTCATTCTTACACATAAATTTAAAAACTTTTATTGGCTTATTTGTCAATGTTATATAATGGATGTTACTTAAGAAATAATTTTGTTTATTCCTTTCATCATTCTTGGCATTAAGTTTATTCTCTACATGTTAAGTGAATTGTTGGGTTATAATCAAAACCAATCAATTAACCATGCCTAATTTGGACATGATTTTATAATCACTGATTATAGAAATGAAACAGACACAGGAAAAATGTTATCTGTTCAGTAATAAGAAATAGGTTAGTTGCTCCTTCATTTAAGCCACTTTCAATTGTCGTATATTTAATTTTTTCGTAAATTGATTCCCGTATAGTTTTAATTTAGATGTACTGAAAGCTTCTCTAATCCAGATATTATATTACGATTTACCTATAGTATTTTTGAAATTTAATTTTGTTTTTCATTTCAGTATTATTTTTCCATAGAATATTTTGCCAATAATTGTAATGCTTTGCTATTACAACATAATCACACACAAACTTTATGATATATATATATATATATTATAATATAAATATATTTCCTAAAGTTTTTGTGTGATTTTAATTATTAATCAAAAGACTACAGGCGTTTATTAGTCTAACTTTATACAATAGCAGTCATTCTTTAACAATAGAATTTATAGCGGAACTAATTTACCAAGTAAATAGCAAGAAACAATTTTAATAATTGTGATCTGCTAAAAATATTTTTTAGAGACATATTTCATTTCTTTAACAAATAAACAAACAAATTTCAAGCAGTCCATATAATTTAAGATACTGTATTTCGTTAAATTTTCTAAAAACCTATAAATATCTTTCTAAAATTTAAAAAGAAATGTAATTTAATTTATGATGCATTCAAGAAGTTTAATCATTAATTAATATTTTTGGTGTAAATTTACATTCACAGGAAAGGTGTTATTTCTAAAATTGGAAAATGCTTCTTTTCCTACTTGTTATGTTTATTTTAATATATTTTGTTAATAAGTTAGATAACATTACCATTATTTTATAGACAATGATTTTGTTGTGAAATTAGTTGTTCTAGTCAATGGCAGGTATATATATTGATAAAGATAAAATCTACTGTTTTACTAATGGTGACTGAGGTAAGAAAAAGTGTTCTTGTTTGAATAAAAAAAAATCATAACTCTGGGAATTGTAAGCCAAGCTTGGTCCTTGAATTATTAAATCCCACCCATTTTTATGGTTTATATGGCACATCCACCTAGTGAATTTAAATATAATGTCATTAATGCAATACTTGGTAATGAAATATAAATTGTTTAACAAAAGAATTTTTATCATTTCTTGGTTTAATTTGCTTTTATTAATAATACGATTAAGCATAATATTATCATTTTAACTTAATAAGGATGGTTATATTTATAATTATTTATTTTAATGTAATAACGAATTAAAGTATAATTTACCATTACACAAACTCATTACGAAAATAAGAAAAGTAAACAGTAAATTTATTTCATAACCTTAAAAGTCAATTTTAAAGCATATTTCAATATCATGTAATACAATTAAAATCCTATAATCTTCAATAAAACAAATTCTTGTTTCAAAACCTATATGTTGATGGAGTTCAAAATTTAAAAACGCAATTATATTAGAGTAAGACTTTAATTTTTCTAACATATGACTAATTGTAATTAATAAAGAAAAAATTATTGAATTTCATACTCTATTTTATTGGGTATATAAATTATTCTATTATCAACTGCAAACACATAAAAAAAGAATTCAATTTATGCATTAGATCAATTTGCAGAATATTCTTACATTTGCTTTCTAAAATGCTTAAAGCTTTTGTAATTTAAGATTAAAAATTATATTTAATTCTATTACAGTAAAAAGTTTCATAAGTTCTCAAATGAAACTTCAAAGTAATTTTGTCTTGAAACTAATTGTAAAATAGAACATTCATTAATGTTTTAAATGGGCAGTATCTACTAAAATGTATAAGAATACTTAAAAATGCTTATCACCAAAAATATTTGGATACATGTCTATGAGAAAGATGGGCAATGTCTAAGTCCATTCGCCACAAAAGTAAATTAGAAAATTAACTAATTAAGTTCTTTTTGAACATTCTTATAATTGTATGTTTGTCAACATACAATTTTGTCATTTCAAACAGTACTTACCACACTTATATTTTGTGACATAAACTGCTAAATTTTAACATAGCTAATAACTTGTTTTCTTTTACATATAAAATAGAGCAAAACCTTCAAAAACAACATTGGAACCCAAACTCAAATTTATATTATGAATCCTTCAACCTCCATAGACATTCGATGAATATTGTAATACTAACCGATAAATAACATAAAAGCGATTAATAAGGCATAAACGTATATATGAAATTCCAGAAATACTTAATATTGCTATTTTTTCTCTTATTGGGAGAACTCCTTCCAAATGCATACCTGACTGAGTAGATGATTCATTTTCTTAAAATATCACGCATTGTTTTAAAAAGGAGTACAAGGAAATACTTATGTCATCTAAAAAATTGGGGAAAAAAGGAAAAAAAATTCCATGTTTAATTTAACGATGCTTTTTTAACAATAAAACATGATTAATAAAATCCTTTCAGAAATGTGATGCAGAATATTTCAGTATATTTTAAGATAAGAATTTAATTCCTGTTTATAATTAATTTCGAAATAAATTGACTATTAAATAAAATAATTGCTAAAATTTATAAAACTAGCTATCTGTATATGATGTACATATAAAAATTCCAGGAAATTTAAAGTAGCATCTTTCAAAGTAATTTTAGGAACTAGATTTATGCATTAACACTTTTAATGATTTCATTAAACTACTTCTTATATAAGATAACAAAAATGAAGTTTGTGTAATCAGTGTAGTTAAATAAAACTGCTTTCATTCCATTCGTTCACTGTAAGCAACACAAGCGTTAATGAAATAATCAATCAAAATGAAAGTTTATGGGTTAAATTCAATTTTTGAGACAAACAAGATTGAGCTATCATTAATCAAATGCATTCTAAAACGTAATTGGATATTTCGAATTTTGAACACTGAATTGGTCAAAATGTCTGGTATATTTGTATCTGTACTATTTGAAAGAGTTTAATTGTTTTGGTCCGTTAAGTGATTTTTCTCTCAATAACATATTTCACTTTTTGAAATTTTTGTTTAAGATATTTATACAACTGATGTTTTGGTATGAACATTTATCATTTACTTTTCAAATTAAAAGCTCGCATTGGTTATTTATCGCAAACATCTTTACTCAATATTTTTGCAATAAATAAACTATAACTGAAAAGCATGCATTTTTATTTACCAATTTATTTTATAAAGTTTATTTTAGTACTCATTTTCTAAAAATATTATCAGATATAACTCTAAATATAAATAAAAGATATCTTCTGCAGTAAATTTGTTTTCAAAAATATTTGGAATTATCATAGAATTAAAATAGAATTTTAATGTTTAATTAATTTTAATTGCTATTAAATACATTAATTACTTCAATACAGATACAAAAATCAGCAGTGTATTCAGTTTATATTCCAGAAATACAGCTGTTACTTTTCAAATTAAATTTAGATATATTTTGAAAAAGATTTATTGCTTATAATGTAAACTATTTGCATTTAAATAATATTAAATGTTATAAAATTAACTATGCCATAGTAAGGGACTTAACGAAATCAGTTGTTATATGTTTTATCAAAAGCATATCATATATTATTAGAAGAAAATTGATGATTTAAAATGATTTCTTTAGATAACAGAAACGTTAGTTAATATTAAATATAATATATATATTAAAAAGAGATTTTTTCGACATAAATTAATTTTATTATTCGATTTTAGAATCTGAAAATGTATCAGTTTGATTTTTACTACATAATGTAAATTGATAGTACAAAAGATTTCAATATTAAGTTGATAATATTCCCTATTTTGATAATCTTCATGTATTTTGGTTATTGAAATGAAAATTACGAATTTTAGCCTCATAACTCAAAACAAGGTAAATATAAATGTGTTTCTATACCATAAAATTTTCTTATATATTTACATTTTATAGTAAATTGTAAGCAATGTTCTAATTTTTTTTTTAAATTGGTTGTTTAAGTTTCCAAACCTTGTTTTTATCAGATTAAATAACTATCTTACATGTTTCTTCCATTTTTGAGTTTCAATTTCAAAGATGCATTTGAAACATTATATAAAACTTCTATTTGTAATAGTATTTTTTCATTTCGTTTTTTCATTTGTGGTGATATGGTATCCTTAAAAATTATATCATTAAAATTTGTGTAGAAAGATATATTTTTCTTACAAAGATAATATTAACTAACCATATTAATATGAGTAAGAATAATTTCACTCTTATTTATATTAATATTTTTTATCGAAGTAAAAAATGAGAGTTCAACTCAACTTTTGAATTTGCAAATGACACCTGTGCATGTCGATCAATTTGTTTGAAGTATTTTTTCAACATGGCAAGAATAATAATGAATTAATTTCTGAATAAATACAATCATCATTTTTATTGAAAGAATTAACAATTAACTATCAACAAAAATTTAATATGATCCTAAATTTGACCAAATCTTAGTGCAAGCATTAAGTATTTATTAAATTGAATATCAAAAATTAATACTACGATATTATAAGAATATTAAAAATTAATACTATAATGAATATTAAAAATTAATACTACAAACACTGTCATTATATAAATGTTAATTTATTAAAGTAAACAAAAAATAAATTTTCTCGTAACAATGGATATAAAATAAAATTTTGCTAAAGACTTTCTAATTGTTTATTAAAATATAATCCAATTGAAATTTAAAATGGCAGTTAGTATATCATTTTAGCCTATAATTTAAATGTTAACTTAGAAACCACTTTCTAATAATAAAATTAATAATTTATGTTCATTTATCAAGAAAATTTCGAAAATATTGCGTGAATACAAAAATATCATAATTCATATTTATTTAAAATACTTTTATATTTCAAAACTTTTATTCATTATAGTAGATTGACTTATTGTTAAATATTCTAATTAACATTTTACATTTTTTTGCAAAAACTAAGTTTTAAGGAATAAGGCTTCGTGTATTACAAATTCAATTTAAAATAATTCGCAATACAAATTTTTAGAGTGTAACATATTCCTAATTCATTACAGACTTAGAGAAATGTTACACTCTGATGACCAAATTAACTTTTAACCCATTATCTCAAATATTTGCTTATGCATGAATGTCAAAATTTTCAAATTGAAGTTTTTTTTATTTTTCATAATTCAATTTTACATTCATTCATAATGTTATACAATCATTCAAATACCGAACATGCATTTATTTAACAACTGTAATAAATATATATTATAGATTTTAAATTAAAAAAATATGTTAATCTCTCTATTAAGGCAATTTCATTACTCATGGTTAACTCAAAATAACATTACTCTGATAACCATCTTGTTATTCTTATCCTACTCAATGTTTTAAAGCTTTTATCCTTTAAAATAATAAATTAAATAAACTTCCTAATTATCTTGGATAAAATATATTTTTTTAAATTCCCTAATGAGGTTTGAAAAAATTGTTATCAATATTTAATTAATATTTTCAAATTCATGGTATTCAGCATTATATCCATGATTGCATTACATTTACCTATATATCTGGGTACTTGCAAGTGTCTGCTTTTAGAAATCTTTCCAAATTTGTAAGATTCGTGAACCATGGTCATTTTTGCACCATCAGGATTAGAGCACGTTCCTCCAGAATGTGTCAATAACTACTAATAAAATTTATATCAAATTGAAATCATAGAAATAATATTTTGTTAATTGAATCAATTATTCAATAAAATTTTATTTGCATTGGAGTCTCTATATAAAATTATACTATTTTGTTAAGTTAAGATATTTTGTACATTGATTATGATTTTAAAAGTGATGCCTCTGTATACAGCAACATGTTTACACAACTTAATTTTTAAAAGCAAATGAATTTTCAAATTTAACTGATTGTATTTTTGCGAATATAAAAATCGAATAAGATAATACTAAAATAACATTGTAAGTTGTCCAATTTACTTAAATTGTTCAATGTATGATGTTAGATCATCCTTTTGATGTTCACAACTAATTATGTTAAAAGAAAATATAAATGTAATTTTAACATTCGTGTAATATAGCACAAAAATTTATAAATCTGAAAAAAATCTTAAAGCACAGATTATTTTGAGAAATTCAGTAATTTTCAGGTTGAACTTTTTAATTCAAATGTCTTCTCCTGTGCGTTTCATTAAAATTCAGATTCATTTAATTATTTTTATAATATTTAATAATGATGTTACTCACTTATTGATTTTCACTTTATTATTTTATTATATTTATTTTAAACCTAAAGTGTTTAAGAGTAAAACTTCTTGATTTACTGAGATTAATATATCTTTAGGACATTTTAATATTTAAATTGCCAATCATTCTGCAATTACAATAACAGACAACATTTATGTAATCAATTTAATTTGTTAAGTTCTCATGAATCCTCAGTAAATTAAGATAAAAAATTTTACACTAAATAACACCCAAATTAGTGACGCATATTTTGCTAGAATATATAATAACATCACAATTTTATTAATAAAATATTCCAAGACAGATTTACTTATAAGTTTATAATTCCATCATGAAAGAACATTGATCCCCTTAACTAAATATTAAATATACTATTTGGGAGACAAATGTAATATTAAGATAATTTATTTAAATGATTCATAGATTTAATATAAGAACTGTTTAAAAAATTAGACAATTACACAGATTAAGTGAGATCGTTGAATCAAGTTGACTGAAGAAATGGTAAAATAATCATTTATTCTAAGTGTCTATGTGGAATCGACTGTCCTATGTGGTTACGTTACGTCCTTCAATGATTGTAATATAAATCATGCAGTGATGACAACTTTATTCAATTTCACTGAATGTCATTTTCTACTTTTCACACTTATTATAAATGATAAAAATGGTAAAATTTTCTAGCAAGATATCTTACGATGGATAAGAGGAAAATTTTTTGTAAATTTGATAAAATTTTTAAGCAATTTTATTGATGCATTTTCGAATACATGCCTATCTCAATTAACTTGTTTAAGATATTTTGAAGTAGGATAAAAATGTATGTTAATATAATATCCATTTAATTTATTTTCAAAATAATTTAAAAATGAAAACACTATGAAGATATTTTTGAAATTTCCTTTTAGAAACTTCCAATGAATAGTTAAATGTCAAAATGCTGAAATAAACAGTTTTTAAACTATCCATGAAGCACTGGTTAAGCTCTTCATGCATTTTTAAATATAGAATAATATTTAGAAAAAGTTCTTGGGAAAAGTAAACCATTTTGGACATTCAAATACTTTTTAGCAGAATGTACATACAATTATCCAATAATTGTTGTTAAATCCATTAATATTGATGCATATAATTTCAGGAATATATTTTACTTTTTTACTTCTTGTCTATTTTGGTGTTGGATTTTGATGTCCAGCAATGAAACTTGATGTTTGAGATTGACTCACAATAAAAGGGTCTTTGCAAAGTTTAAGTATATGTTATAAAATTACTTTATTCAATATATTCTATAACATTAATGAAAAGGAATGACAAAATTTAAATTCTATTGAAATTTCCAAAATGATAATTAAAAGAATTATCTGAATGTATTTTTTAAGTTAACAACTAATGTATTATTAAGTTAATCTTACTATGTAATGTTAATCTATTTTTAAGTTAATCTTACTTTAATAATATTGTTACTTTAATGTTTTAACAGAAGAATAAAATGAAAAAAAATTGGAATGTATTTGTATGGGTACAAAAATAGAATTTATTTTTTCAAAGATTTTGATTGTTGTTTATTCTCTGATATTGTTATGCTACTGTATTTCGTTATCATTCATATTGGTGTTTTTAATAATAATGCAATTATTTATATTAAATCTTGTGTAAATAGAATTGCGAAAGGATCAGTTGTTTTCAAAATAGATTAATTTCAGCGCAGAATTTACACTATGTTCCATAGTATTAAAAGCTATTATTTTACATGTAAAATAATGAATGTTATAGATAAAAAGAAAGTAGTATACGGAAACCTATCAGAAGATAAAAAAACACTGTAATCATAAAATCTGTAATTTTTAATATTAAAATGACAGTTGTATATATCATTAAAGCTATTTTAAGCTTTTGCTTAAACTAATATCCTTTTTTAAGATATTAAAAGATATTCATTAATATAATAAAAAATTTATAATTTAATACATATAAGATTAAATATTTATAAAAATATTTGTAACCACCATGATGATAAAAATATCAAAATTTTACAATACTGGAAACAAAATGGTCAAAACCATAACATTTTATAAAAGTTTATAAAATTTCTATTCATTTAATTATTTATAACTATTTTCTATTTTTAATTTCATATTAATACAAAAAATAATTAATCCATACATTTTAATGGACTATATTTTTAATATCTTTAAAAAAGCACTATATATTTACATATTTTATTATTTATAATACAATAAAAACACAGTATTATAAAAAACCTTTGCATAAATATTTTTATAATATCTTTCATTTATAAGCACATAAAATATTTCAACTTTTATTATGATGCTGTCATGAAAACAATCAATACTCTTTTTGTAATTATTTGCTATCCAAAATGTCTCTTTTCATCACTAATGAAAAACACATCATTAATAAAATCATAAATAATGGAAAGAAAAATGGTTGGCTTTTACAAACATTTTGTTTTAAAAATGCTTTTGACAAAATGACAAAAAAATTCTTACATCCAATTATTTTATGAATTATAATGTATACTTCAATTACTCTTAACCATTAGAAACTGCTCCAATTTTTTTTTATTAATTTTTCACGAAATGCTTTTATTATTTCAGGTTTTAAACATGAAATAAATACTTTTCAGTTTACCGTTGATTTAATTTTCCAATAAAGATTCCCCGATAAATCACTTCTTTATTCCACTGAAATGAACCCATTTAATGGATAATTGCATTTCCTGGAAATCTCTAATAGGGATTGTCACAGATTCCCGAACAACTACTGTAGGGGGAAAAAAAGAAGTATTATGTTTCTGTTTAAATTGATCATTATTTATTGTAAATGTGAGATACTTCTTTTGGGCTTTAAGATTTTTTCTTTAAATCATGGAAATTAAGGATTTTCATTCATTTAAATTCTTTATATAAGTCATCAACAAAAATAAAAATTCAAAATATTCTATTTTCCTTTCTTAATTTGGAAAATGTTTCATAAGTAAATTTAATTTCAATAAATCTTTTCATTATTGAAAAAGCTATAAAATTCTTGAAAATGGAAATGAAAATTAAACACTAAGTTTTGAGAATATCAACATTCATAATGCAAATATTTTATGAAATAATGTTCACTTTTTATGATCTTCAATTTCAATTATCTAACTTCCTACCATAGTGCAAAGTTGCAATTAATATTCAAATGCTTTACAAAAACATTGGATTGACAGTCTGATCATTATAAGAATTTATAATTTTCAGGGATTTTCAGCAATTTATTTTCTTTGAGTTAAAAAGAAAATATTTTTATAATGAATGTGCTATTTAAATTATTTAACAGATTTTTAGAGATAACAAAATATATGTTAAACAAAAATATCTTGTTTCTTACCAGTTTATCCAAAGCAAAGCTATCGAATAAGTCAATAATCATTATTCAATCAATATTATAAAAGAATTAAAATTATGTTTAAATTTGTTTTTATGAAAGAGAACAATTTAATGTTCATGTAAAAGAATAAAATATTCCCCAAAAATAATTCAATTTCATCAATTGAGCAAATGTCTTGTAACTTATATATTCTTTTGTACAAAACATTCATCAAAACAAACATGAATTCAATTGATTAGTAAATTGGACCATTTTTTCCTTTTCTTTTTGAAAATTCATTATGTATGTTATAATATAAATGATATTCCTTACTTGATCAGGGCGGAAATTTTTGTCAGACATTTCATAAAAATTTTTACAGCAATACCTATCTTTCTTAACTGCTTTATTTTACATTTTGTAAAAAGAGGGTTTTCCTTTGAGGAGATAATATTAAGTAAACTGAAATATTTTGCTCAAAATTTAAGCTTCTATAGACGTTTTTATTATTCTACAAATACATGATGTTTAACATATAAACTTATATGCATGGCAAATGCTTGAAAACATACAGGCTGTTGATATATTTACAGAAAGTCCTCATTAAACAGAATTTAAATATAAGTCTCTTAATCCTGTTTTTAATAAAAATTGAGGGTATTTTTCCGTGCCTGTGAATATTTTTAATAACAATAATATTTATTTAATAGCTTATGACACATTAGAAAAGACTTTAAAAACATTTTTGTATTTTTATTAATTTCAATAACGTTTACATGTATATAATATATTAATTTGTTCCGAGTTTTGTTGACATCTTATTATTTAAGATCGATAAAAAATTATGTTTTTAGTGATTTCTATAATTTAATGCTCTTTATATTATATTTTGATAAGCAATTTCTGCAGTATATATATTCTAGTGGAAAAAAATTGTGGTAACTGTCACGGAAAAATAATTAAAATGTAATATTACATATATATATATATATATATATATATATATATGCATACAGAAAATTTACTAAAAACATTTCATTGACAATTTTATTTGATTCGTTATTTCAATTTCGTCATCTAAGACTATACTGATTAAATATACTGAATTTCATGAGATAACTGCAGCACGTCTTTATAATTATTGTTTACTTATATATATATAATGGTAAGAAACATATATTGTGTTTTATACTAATGTTTTATCAAATGAATTGAATAGGTGAAACAAAATTATAACACACTAATTATCAAAAATTAAAGAAAAATCAGAAAATAAAAGATAACGCTAAAAGTTATACGTTGACTTTGATAAAACGTATACACGTTGTACAAAAGGTAGGAAGATTGAAAATAACATAAAAGAAATTGCCAGGCAATTATGATGTTATAAAAATTAGCATATGTATACAATGAACAAATGGAAGCAGTGAGTTTGGTACAGGAAAAGTACCTTCAACATAGGGTAAGATCCCATCCAAGAAGCCATACAGCACATACATATATGTATGATGCTTTCAATTATGCGATCAATTATGTATGTGCGAACCATTGCTCTACTAAAGCATTTAAAAGCATGGATAGGGTCATAGGATGGTGATGGAGAGCAGATACACGTCATCTTAGAGTGTCCTAAATATGCTTGATTGGGTCATACAGCTGTGACAAAGATGGCCACAGCATGCACTCACATTTTTCTTGATCAAGAACAACATCTACTCAAATTAAGCATCATGGATGCTTTACTTGAGAAGGTCTCGAGTTATCATCCTATGTAGTGTTGAGTTATTATTCTGTAGCATTAAAGCATAATCTATTGCACCGGCATACACTTGCAAGTAAGCATCCAGGATATCATCTCTATAGATGTGAGCATTAACATTTATACGTGAAAATACATGGAGATCTATGTGTGCACCTAAAAAGATAAAACTCCAAACACACACACTGCCTGATATAAGTGAAAAGGCGCTACTATCGTTTTCAAGGCTAAAGTTAGACTCATCCGGTAAGAGAACAGTCATTGATCAGGCGCCCAGTAGACATGTTAATGTGCCCATAGCAAACATTCCCACACATGGCGAGGGGTGAGCAGGATGCAAGTGATTGGTCGCCTAGAATAAATACCACTTTCTTGATCTGGATACCAATCTTTCGGAGCTAGCAGAAACGTAGTATCTCATCTTAGCCTGTGTTGTTATTCTATTCCTTCCTGTGAATAATTACAAATATCGGTCATCAGCACTCGTGATAGCAATGGCAGATTTTAGTTGAACCTCCTGGATACCGAATCCGTGGTTAGAAAATGTTGCCAAATTTTATGAATCATACACAGTCTCATATTCAGCCGTCTAACCACTTTTACCTGACTTTGTCCTGTCTTAAATCTCTCAATAGCTTGACACCAAAATTGTTCGGCTAAATGGTGACTGGAAGCTATTCTTACAATTTCGCTGTACCAGATTTCAAGTCTCAGGCACACATTGACAATTATCACTTTTCTGTGAGGTATCCATTTTTATGTTCCTCGCAAATGACGTATTCCCACAGCAATATCTTTATTCTGGTTAATGTCATGTTGTTCATTCCTTTTATTTACCTAAATATTTAAGTTGAAATTGAGATTGGCTTACATTTGAGAGAGTTATCACAAATAAAAAATAAAAAAAGGAAAGTCGATTTACTTATTCTTTTCAATAACGATAAAGTAACTCTGTATATATATATATATATATATATATATATTGATACATAAATTGAATTTGTATGAATTTGTGTGGAATACATCTTTCTTTAAGTATCAGTTGCAACCAATCATTTTGGCATTTAAATACAATTGATCTTTTCGATTAATAATTTAAATTCTAAAGCATTTAAATTAATTAATAAAGATCTATATTTTTTATAACTTAATCATATTTTTCTGCAGTCATAAAAACTTAACGATATCGCATGACATATAATAATTATCATTAAATATGTCAATTATCTTTATTACATTTTAAAATCTTTTTCTTTAATATCTTCTCTTTAAATATCTTTTGTAAATCTTTTTACTAAAATAAATTTTATATTTTAATTTTTATTTACTTTTCTTTAAATTAAACCTTTAACAAATTAAATCACTTGAAATGTTTATTTTTTCATTTTTTTATGATAAAAATTTAATGATAAAATTTGGTAATGTACAAAGAATTCAATTTAAAAATTTAACTTTTATTAGAGTAAAAACTATTTTAAAGTTGAATTATAATTATTGAATAAATTATAAAGTTTCCTCTAAGAAAATATACTTTCTTTTGGACTTTTATCTTTTGAACTTATAAGCGAAACTTCAAGTACTTACAATTCAGCATAAATTAATCAGGTGGAAAGGATGAACATAATTATTTATTTGTAATAAAAATAAAATGTTCTTATAGTTTACTCTTAGCAAATGAGCGGATAATAATCAAGTATTATACACATATTACAATTAAAATAAGTATAAATGTCTTTATTATAAAAATCTGATTATATAAATAATTTTAAGTAAACCTTTAAAATTATTGTAATGCTGGTAGTTGGAAGATATTTCTAAAGTTTCTTGTGTGTAATAGATGGATCCAAATAAAATCTTTCTAGTAATTTTTATAATTTTTATCAAAGAGTAAAGTAATTAAAAAAAATTTACTTTTTCGTCGCAATAAGAATTACATTCTCTATGATAACAATTTATTCTACCAAACAATTCAAATATTTTTAGCACAAGAAAATGTTAATTTAAAACGTTTAATCAAATCAATTTCCATTAAAAACATACTAATTTTCTTACAAGTAATTTAAATCGTTTTTTATAAATCCTAATGTCATGGTTTATTATAACTGTATTATATTTTATCAATTAATCTTTTAAATTAAAATATTAATTAAGAAAATGACAATGATTATCATTCGTTTTAATGCCAGTTTTGTTTTATGCAAGTCAAGATTTTTTGGTTAATTGGTCTTATATTTGTTACCAAAAATGAAAAGTACAAAAAAGTATACTAAATTAAGACACCAAAAAAAAACCCTTGTAATTGAAAATATATAATTATATTTTAGAGAATTAAAGTAATAAATTAGTTCTCCATATACTCTAATTACTTATAATATAATCATTATTAAAATACTAATTTGATTTTCTAAAGGAAAGTTTTCGCAATTCATTTTTTATGACAAACATATTTAAAGTTTAAATTTTTTTAAACATTAAAATGAGATATGGATGTCAGAAAATATTTTTAAAACTACAAGAAATCACTTTAATAGATTACTGAAAAAACAAACAAATTAAAGATCAGAAGTCTATTTCCCTTTAAAGCTACTTTTTCACCCTTTAAAAATAAATTTACATGAAGTCAGCAGAAACAATAAAAAATGTTTCAACTCTAATAAAAATAAGTAATAAGGAAGAGATGATTTTCGTCATTTTGGTTAACTTAATTTTAAAATTTAGTAAATTGCCCTTTCGTGCACTATAACTTATTCGTATGGTACTTTTTACTTCATTAAAATAATTTCATTAATTATGTAGTTTTCAAACCGATGTATACTAGAGGTATAATAATTTAAAGTGAAAAATATTTTTTTCAAAAAAAAAAATTTGAAAAATTAATATAATGCTAAATAATACAAGAATGAGTTAATAATTACATAAAATCATTTAACCAGAATCAATGAAAAAATGAATGAAAAGTATATAAGTAAATATTATATTTATCTAGTTTTAGTAATTTAAATTAATAGATTCATTTTCTAAATAAGTAATTTGCGTAAACCAAAACTTAATTACATATAATATGGTATATTTATTTCATTTCAAAAAATATTTTTTATTTATAATGTAATTATTAAATCTATAAGAAATGATATTATGATCTACATCTATAATGAAAACTTCAAATTAGGGCTTACTTACATTCTGTTTTAAATTTTAATATTTTTACTAGTTTTTTCATATAATCTTTATAAGTTTTATAAAAAAAGTGTCAGTAAATAGTTTCAGGTTTAAGGAAGTCTAAAGAAATAATATTTATGGTGTTGTATGAAATGACGAGTCCTTTCATTATTATATATGTATAAGCGAAGAACAATATTTTGATGCAATTGAATACAAGAGACACCACAATTTCAAAAGCAGAATTAAGCGGAAATAGAAATTTTTTGTCATCAACATTTATGATAACAAAGTGCCCCAAACATTTTCCAATTCAGAAAACATGATTTGCATGGAATTGATTTTGACTATCTTTGAAATAAAATCTTATTTTTCACATTTTGTCTTTAGCAGAAATTACTTGATCTTGTTATGACAATTCGATGCATGACTTAGTTTTTTTTAGAGATAAAGTAACGAAAATTATTAGAAATTTTAATAAATAAACATAAAAATACATATAAACCTTGCATATATTTTCTAATAATTTAATATTCTGAAACACGAAGAATAACAGTGAAATAACAAGACATAACTTACGCTATATTTGTTGGTAATGCCTATGTTCTTCAATGTATGGATAGTGGCAGATCCCATGTAGCTCTCTATAGGATGCAAATACTTAAAGCTGAAGCAATATATTTTATGCAGTTATCCGTATGCTCCACTCCTCTTAATTTGATGAAAAAAGTGTATAGCACATGAATGATACAGTGCAGTAAACTAAGTATATTTTACCTAGAACTTTGAGTTCACAATTCTTCAGGAGTAAGCCAGTATTTCCCAAATTTAAATAGATAACCTAAAGATATCCATGCTAAACAAGTTTGTAGAATTTTAAAGTAATTTAGTTTTTGACAAGAAGTATATACCATCGATAATTTTTAATGCCAATATTTTGAAAATTTATTAATTATTAAAAATTAGAAAAAGAGAAATATAGGCTTAATGTTTGGAACTAGTTTTTATTGTATTCAAACTTACCACATATTCATTGAAAATTACCAAAGGTCTTAATTTATTTCTTTTAATGTTTTCTCCTTTTTTAATTAAATTTAGCTTTAAATGAAAATATTAAACTCGTTAATTTAATGGAAATCAATATTTAGTATAAATAACTTTGATGATTTTGTCGATGGATATTTTTAATAATGTGCTTCTTTATTCGTAAAATCATTTAAAAATTCAATTAAAATTTGTTGAATATTTATTCATTATAAATATTTTCTTTATACCAAGTTTTCGAAATAATTTCAATTCAAAATCTTAAAACCGAATTCTCATTTATAATTCTGTTTTACTTATGTATATGTGATTTAAGTTTGAACTAAAAAATGCAATTAAAAATATTTCTATTGCAACACATTTCGAAATAATTTGAATTTTTAAAAACAATTATTTTCTTTTCCTTTCTGAAAGAACCTAATTAAATAATTTATTTTAATTTTTGCAATAATTATTTAAGATCTTTGAAAATTCATATACCTTTCTGTAGTAACTTAATATTTAAATTACTAAATTCAAGATTTATAAAATACGCCAGAAAGAAATGAAGCATAGAAAATGAAAAAATATAGTTTATTATATTATTTTAATCGTAATCATATTAACTTCCTAACGAAGCCACTTATTTTTTATAAAGGGAAGCCACTTAGAGATAATTGCTTTGATATTCCTTTTAAATATTGATTTTTATTGAGTAAATAATTTATTCTTTCTGTCTAATCAATTTCCCGACATTATGAATCCTTATAATTTGTCTGCTTATAATTCTTTATATTCAAACGAATATTCTAAAGAAAATTAAATTTTGTTTGTTGTAAAAGAATGTTTTCTTCTGTGAAATGTTTATTAGAACTCTTTCAAGCAGCTGATTATTTTAAAAGTGTATTTAGCTCCATATTTAGATGGTTATCTCTAAAGTAATTATTTTAAATGTAAATATCTTTTACAAAACTTCTTATATACATAAAATTTAAGGATTTTAATGACTTGCTTACATTTGCAATTAATTTATCTTTACTATTCGTGTTGTTAATATGGATGTTAAAATTAGCATTAAACAATCTTCAAAAAATTAGTTTAACTTACATAATGGATGGCCTTTTAAATTGAAAAGAAGAGAATTTTTTTATTTGGCTGTAATCATACACATAATTACATAATTTTTACTTTATTCACAATCTGTGCATCTTATTAATCTACTCAGCAGTAGGCATGCTAATATTGCAATAACAATATTATAAGCTATAAGCAATTTCTGTTAGTAAAATATACTTGCTTGCTCTATTCTTTATGTTATTGGAATACAATATATTCTTTACCTTCAATAAGCAATTTTTAATATGACATATAATCTTAAAATATTTAATTTCGCCAATGAGTTTAAGTATCTTTATTTACAACAAATTTATTGATATGAAACCACTGCCATTGCAATCAACTTAACTTAAATTTCAACTTATTTATATCTACAGAACGTTTGTGCTTGAAAGTAGACTTTTACCAACTTTAATATTTATTAAAATTATTGTGTGCAACGTAAATTTAATTCTTCTACATTCACGAAAATATTTTCGAGTTGATATATTCAAAATAACATTCATACTAAATTGATTTTTACTCATCGCTTTTGATATAAACATTACCAAAAGTTATTCATTACTGTTATTTTATGAATACTCTGGAAACTATTTTGACTTTTGTTCCAAGGTTTTACTCTCACAAAAGAACTTGGGATTATCATAGTTAGTGTTTCTTCCATAATTTGTATTCATGTTTCTTTATTGCATATATTCTGAAATACAAATCTCTTATCAATTCAAACTTACATTAAATGTACAACAATGACATTATATTTGTTGAAATATTAATTTGCAACAAATATGTTTTCAAAATGTACCAAAAAATATGTAACACAGCTCAGAAAATCTTAAAACATATACAATCACTTTTAACAGGCAAAGATTAAACTTTATTTCCTATGTCAATATGTTGAAACAGGTTTAAAATTTTTGCTTGATCTTTTGTAAATTACATTCTGAGAGTTAGATCCACTGTATAAAAATCTGCTTAAAACATAGAAATAGTTTCCTATTAGGTCTTCTGCATAATATTTCCTTTTGGTTTTGATGATTTATAAAATAATTTCATAACCTCATTTGAATACTTCTAGAGAACTTATATAGCTTGTAACAATAAATTTTGTATCTTTCTCTCTCTTCTATACATATACATACCTATTTATTAGTTCGGGGAAAAAGTAATCCATTATTTTTTCGGTAGACGTCTGTAGTGATCGATATCTCATGAGGTATCTATCAAACAATTTCAGATTTATGCTCGTTGGAAAGGTGACATTTGACACTAAAATATACTCTTGCGGTTTCTTGTTTGATTAATTCAGTTACGAGTACAAGGTTTTAAAAATGGAAGACAGCAAACAGAAAATTTGATACATTTTTATTTTTCTCTTTTAACGGCGAAAAGATAGCCGGGTGGCTAAACTTGTGAAAGGTGTTTATCGTCCTATATAAGACTGTAACAACCAGTTACGTACAATTTTTGTTTCGTCAATTCTGTTTGGGTATTTTTGATGTTAGAGATGCACCTCGCATGTGGATACAGCATCAACGAAAATGTCTGTAAAATATCAAAAATGATCGAAGTTAACCGCATGTCAGCAGTCGTAACGTGCAAGACCTAAAAATCTACATGAAAGCTGTTTTAAACCTTTTTACAAAGTGAATCCAAAAGAAGTTACATAAAGTTCACGTAAAAATAATGGATTTCTTTTTCCCCAACCTAATATTTGGAATGAGGCACGTTAATAAATCATATAAAAATATAAAACCTTTACCTCGAAATTTACTGCCTCAATCTTTAAGTCATAAACATTACATAATGAAACAACGAAAAAATGACTTAGATTATATTATTATTCTATAAATTGTATACTTAAATTTAGTACAGATCTTTGTTTCACAAAATATGTCTGAATATTACAGTTATAATTTTTCATTCATATTGATATACGTATCTGTAATGATAATTTCTTAGATAACGTGCACGTCTAATAAGAAAATGGATAAATTCAAAGTAAAATGTTAAACTTAATAGAAAATTTTATAAACTTTATTTTAAATCTTACAATTTAATTCGTAAATAACACTAATTTGTTTTTTCATTTTAATAATTTCTATGTGGTTTAGTTTGCAAATATAATAAAAACAAATCTAAAAAATCGCAATAAAAAATATCCATAACTCTGTTCCTTAAACAAGTATACAATGAAAAACCAAACTTCTGTAATAATTCAATATGAAAGTATTAATTAAATTGAAAATTTATGTAAGTATTACATTAGATAGCATTAATTATTGAATGAAAATTTTAAAGATAGTTTTCCTTGCTTTGATTAATATTTTTATTCTTGTCTAACAATATTATAAATTATTTGCGATAAGTTATTTCTTACATAAACTTTTATTACAATAACTGAATCCTTTCAAAAGGATTAAAAATAAAATATAAATTAATATTCCAAATATTTCATACTTTGATTGTTTTTTTATAGTTTTTAAAAAATGTAAATTTATAGGCCAGATACAATAACGAAAGCATAGTTTACGAATGTAAAAGGAGTATCTTCTTTTACGAATAAGGGTTATATGAAGGTTACAAATAAGGATTTAATACGAATAAGGGCTGTGTTATTTTTATAATATTTTGTTATTCTTTTTTTCACTATTTTCGGAATTTTCAAAATGCTTAGATCTATTTCAAAAACTTATACTATAATTTCTATGTGCTTTCATATATATGTGTTTTATATAAATATATATCCCTACATCTGTAGAAAAATTCTCCGAGAGATAATTTTAAAAAATGCTTCTAGAATTAAAGATTGAGGAATAATATTTAGAAATTTAAATAATGTGTAAGGGAAATAAAAGTAAATTTATGTCTGTGTCTTTAAAAATCAAATTAAACACAATAAAATAGTTTTGTCTGTAAAAATATTTTACTTTATTGCATAAAGTTACATATTCAAAAATAATATTCAACAGTAATCAAAAAATTATGTATAGTAATATTTAATAATCAGAATATTTTATTTAAGCAGCATACTCACTCACAGAATTAGAAGATTGATTCCGCCATGGACTAAAAAAAAAGATTTTATGTCTATGTTTCAAGAAAGACTTATGGTTCCTTACTATTATCAAATAATATTACCTATAAAATATGCCAAACAATTATTTTACCTTTTAAATTTATTCAATTCAGTACTTCAATGAATGAAATTGGAAAAGGTGATAATCACGATGTTATCATATCTACGTAAATGCAGTTACATACTTTAAAGTAACAATTATGTGATACAGGAACAACTGATAAACTATTAATTTAGATTTTTTTGAGAAGCAACAAATTATCTGAGTGTGTGTGAGTAAATTACATGCATTAGTTACATCATCTTAAGTTATGAGTACATATATTTTCACTATTTTTTTTGAGAAATTCTTTTGCGTAAAAATTCTTAAATGTAATCTTTATTTCTTGATCTGAGCTCTTTACTAAGTCCAAATGTATTTCAGTTTGTCATAAAAATATATTTTAACACCATATGTTGTTATTTTTAAAAACAAGTGTAAGAAATATGTTTTCCAAATTGGCAAAATTATATTGAGTTCAGAGGAGTCATTTAAAGATTTATATCACAAGTGTAATAAAATGCATTAAAGTAGCTTGATCTGTGTAAATTTATTTTATTCTAACAAATCTTATTTAGAAGAACAGAAAAGTTATCTTAATTATTACTTGATAAAATTCTATGAAAAATATGCTTATTTATACAATGTATTTGCAAATTATATCTTAAAATCTAAAGTAATCCTTTTAAGCTATTATATATTGAATATCAACTTGTCATTCAGATACTTATACTAACATTCAATTCTGTTAAGCTTTAATACTTAATCCTATTACAGAAATCAAAAATGATGGAACTTGCTCATTATTATAATATTTTTATACAGTTTTTGTTACTTTTAAATCATAATGATAAAATATATTTCAATAAATTGTAAATTAAGAATCTTTTAATTATTTAATATCATCAAAATTCTATCTAAAGAAAATCATTTAAAATATTATTTTAACTAATATTATTATAGTGGGTATCAAAAATGCAGAAACATTTCACATTTCTTTAATCTGGAAATTATTTATAGAATTCAATTAAAAATAGTGTACATAAATGCAAATATCTCTTTAAAATATATTTTATTTGCATTAAGAAATATGATCTAAGAGATTCTATAATTACTTCTTTAAAACAATATTTCAGATGGAATAAGGGAAAGCAGTTGAATCTGCTGGAGATTCTTTCTTCCATTAAGAAAGATGTCATTTGTGTGTTTGTAAAGTAGTAGCTTCATTTTTCACCGAATCAAAAGATAACACAATAGAGGACATACGTTCCATAAAAATTCTGTACGAGTGAGTGTGCCACCATTGGTATGATATAGTAAGGCAAAAAATGCTAAGACTAACTGATTGTTTCATTTGAGTCTAGTTGAAAAAAGAAGCTTGAAATATTTAGAATATTTGATTTTTGAAATCAGACAACAAAAAACTTATAGCCTAATTGCTGTTATCATATTATTTATTTATTCCTAAATAAGTAAATTTCAATAAACTTCAACACATAAATAAGTAGTAATTTTTTTCACGTGTTCATATAAATGATTTTATGATGATGATAAATGACCAAAAATTACTTTTTTTTCTTACTTAAAGCACATTTATGAATATTAATTTAAATTAGTAACATTTTATTTAGCATATAATAAAAGGATCACACACATATTAACAATAATCAAAAGTAATAGAAAAGATATAAAGTGGTATATTGAATCTTCCCTCAATACCACATTTTTATTTCTAACGAAAAATGCTACATAAAATGTAAAGCAAATCTGATCTCAAAGTTTACAGTAAATCAAACACATTGACTTTTCCCGCAGGGATTCAAAACTAAATCTTTCTATGGTTCAAATACACTGATACATTTTCCTCCTCTAACAAGAAAAATCATGCAATAAATAAATCACATTATTTTTCTCAAGATTTATACATTTTGTAACAATAAAATTTATTCAACAAACATGGATTTCAGGATACAATATGATTTTCTTGTTTAAAATAAACAAAATGAAATCAGGAAACGGAGAAGGAAAATCTTTGAAGTTTCAACTGTGTTTATTGTTATAATAGTGTTCATTCTAAAATTTTGTATCACTTAAAATATGATCTTACGTTGAAATATTTCCTGATTAAATTTAAAAATGCCATTATTTTATTTTATATTTTATCTAAGGCGAATTTCTAACTGTTTACAAGTTAAACAATTTGAAACTGAAGTACAAAATAAAAATCAGTTTCAGAAAGGACTTTTTTTAATTGTCTAAGCAATTTATATAAATTGCATTTTTTAAAACATTTTTAGCTAACTGCATTATTCACTATATTAATTGTCGTTTGATTTTTCTATTTTATTAATTGATATTTATTATAATTTGAGAAATTATATTTCGGAGCATTTGATAAGAAAATAAGTATTAATTAACTTAACCTTTAAAATAAAATAGCTAAAAATGTTTTTAAAATAATTGTAAATAATGTAAATATTTTCAAATTCCTTAATTTACACAGTACTCTATAATAAAATTACTCGTTACTATTAATTTTTACAAAATGTTTACATAAATTAAAATTATTCAAAAATTTAAATTTTGCAAGAAATGAGTGTACGTTTAAATTGTGTAGTCAATTGCTTAAATCAAAATTTTCAGCATCTTATCGAATTTATATTGTCCGCGATGCAACATCAATAAAAATAACATTTTCATGTTATTATATTAGTTTAATGGTAAAGAATAATAAAATGTATGATTTAATTCTTAAATATTTGTTGAAGTATATAATATATATCAATTTCAAGTTTCTTATGAAAATTTAGATATAAATTCTAATTTATTATTTCTTTCACTATCATTTATGTTATTCAATTATGTTCTCTAAACAATCTCTTTAACTCTTTTAACTATTTTGTTATTAGGTACACAATTTTTTATTATAATGTTTTCTAAACTCATGCATTTTTTCAAATTTGTTTCCGGATTAAAATGTTAACGTTTTCTGTAAAATATACTTCATCCCATCAAATATAACTTTTCCTTCTAATATAAGCTGTAAAACACATAAACATTTTTAAGAAACGATTTATCTTATTTTTATAAAAATATGATATATCTTATCATATTTTTATAACAAATATTTATATTCATAATATATTAGTCATATTTCATAATATATTGGTAATAATTTGTGGTTTTAATGCATTTTACGCAAGCTATATAAATAATTTAAATGTTTAACATAGTTTTTAAGAAATTGTATTGCTCTAAAATAAAATGCAACCATTGAAATGGGAACTATATGTCAGATATTAATAATTCATATTTCAAATGCAGTTATAAATTTATTTTTCTTGTTATAACTGCATCATATCCATAAATTTACCTTTTCTAAAGACATTGCTATCAGATCATCATTCGTATAGTGACTTTAAATTTCATTTCTTTCTGAAAAGGATGCCTTTTTGAAAATTGAATTGTTACAGCCTCAATTCTTGTTTTATTTATTTTACTTTCATCCAGAAAAGTAATGAAATATTCTACCACATGAATTTTATTATTTTTGTAAAATATTCTGACTGTGTGAGTAAACTGCGTAGTCTGGGTAGTACTGAAGAAGAAAATAATTTATTAAAATTTTAAATTCAAGAAAATAAGAAAACATCATAAAACCCAAACAGAATTTAATCTTAATTTCACATTATATAAATACTGCTTTTCACCAAAAGAATTACTGTATTCAGCTACAGATGCATTTATTAACATATTTTCACTGATAAATAAAAGTATTTTGATTTCCATGGAATAATAACAATACGATATTTAACTTCGTATTTGATTGCAATAATTTCTTGATATTCTATAAATATATTCCTTCTTTGATTCCAGATGCAAATGATTTTCATGCATATTCTCATTTTAGAATATCAAAAAAGTGATATTTCTGAAGTTTTTGCAAAATATCTAATGGTAAAAACAAAATGAAAAAATAGCTAAATATTTAAAATTAAATTTAAAAATAAAACATATATTAACAAAGAAATCGATTTAAAAAAACTGTAGCACAAACTTAGCTCAAAATATTCATAATTATATTATCATTAAGTATAATACTATTTTAAGATTATATTTCAAAATAGTATAATAATCATAACAAGATTAAATATCATTGACTATATTTGATCTCAAACTAATATTTAAAATTTTAATGAGTAGATAGTTGCTATACGTTTGTTATAGCTAATTTGAAATAAAACACTGCAACAGTTATTTTTAACTACCCTAAATATATATTCTGAAGAATTCACACTGGGACTTTCATATTTTGTTAAATATTTGATCGCTAAATTCAACGTTAAAATTAAAAACAACCTAGGTGTTAAACTATTTTCTAATTAAAAATTCCTTTGAAGCCTTCAAAGTGCTAAGCATAGCATGCAATTAAAAATGTTATACCAGGTGTTTTTTTCATTTTGTTTTAATTTGAGACACTCCAAGGGACATTGTAATAAATTGTGAAGGGTAGATGTAATCAATTATAAATTATTAGACCCAGTTGTTTCAATCAAAAAATTTTATTTGCTTTCTTAAAAAGAGTTTATTAAAATATTTTCAAAAAAGATGCTTAAAAACTTGTCAACAAAAATATTTTCAAGGAAAGGAAAGAGATTCAATTTTACTGCTAAAATATTACATCTTACCAGTAGAACTTAAACCTTGTGCAGGTCTACATATAATTAACTTACTTTCTGAAATTTAAAATGCATTTTTTATTCCTCATTTAAAATAATTTCAATTTAATATTCATTTATATCTTTAATATTCTGGTATTTACTTTTTGCTTTAAATGAATTCTATTTTAAAATACAAATTTATATTGTTTTGAGATAAAATCACTCGTCACAATGAACATTAACATTTTTATATCAGTTAAAGAATGTTTGCTGCATAAAAATTTATCGATAGTTTAAGAGATGTAATAAACTTATCTTTTGCATTTCATTTAAAAATATTCAAATATCATTTTTGATAGACAAAATGTTGTTTAATTAAAATAACAATTACTCTATGACTAGGAATATTGACATTGTGATACTTAAATATTCCTTGTTTTTGAATATATTTTGTTTTAACTAGTCACTTGACTTTATATTTGACTATAAACAAAAATATCATTATCTGTTTTGCGTTACTTTTTTAGCAATTATATGAAGTTATGAAACTTATATGTATATATGGTCTTACGTCAACATCTGTTTTAAATATTGTAATAATTAAAGCTTGATTTATAAAGAAAAAAATATTTGCCTCTATTTTATTTTAATTATGATCATTTTATTGTATTTTTAATCTGTTCTGCTCCACACTTCTGTATTTTTAATTAAAAATTTTTATTTTAATTCTATTAAGCTTTAATTAATTATAAGTAAACATTTTACGTAAGAGAACTTAATTTATCATGCATTTTACAGGATGATCAACTTTTTTTTTAAATTTATATTTAGATATTTAATACAATTTAAGGATTACTTCCAAAAATTCCAATGTGTTTTTCCATATTTTGTCCGTATAATTATTGGAAATAAAATTATTATATGATAAAATTTACAAATATACATTTAAATTATCTTAGTTAAGTCAAAAATTCCAGAATAAGTAATAAGTTCAGGTTTATATAATAAGTAATAAGTCCCTCTTGTTATAGAATGTCCTCATAGTAAGTAAATGAATTCTATTTTAATGGTAATTGTTTTGATCAAATATTAATCATAAAT
Organism: Latrodectus geometricus; assembly: GCA_026290005.1. Lineage (NCBI taxonomy): Eukaryota > Metazoa > Arthropoda > Arachnida > Araneae > Theridiidae > Latrodectus > Latrodectus geometricus. The sequence continues at coordinate 43,374 of JAPDSC010049150.1, forward strand.
TAAAACTTTAAAATATTAAATAATTTTAGTATAATTTTATACTTGCCGTTTAATGTGCAAGTCATTTTTTAATTTTAAAATTTACATTGTAATGTCAAAAAATATGAAATATGATCCATCTTATTTCAGCAAAATAAATATAGCTGTAAACTATTTATTTGAATGAAATAAAAAATTCCTTTAAATGAAGTTTTTGAAACTAATAACAAGCTGTCAAAAAAGTAATTAATAAATCTTTGTGTAATTGATATAGGAAAAAGTAATAGGAACCACTTATTATGATTTTACAAATGCTTTTATAAAACCGTAAAATATTTATTACAGTAAGCAATGAGTTATTTATAAAAAGATTATTATATTTCCTTTTAAACAAAAACGTCCATTAATTTAAAGAGTATATGTAAGTTTATAAAGCTTTGTATATAATAAAAATAATTTTTACATTAATTATATTCCCTCTATCAGTAGAGTTTAGTAGTATCGATGATTCTATTTATCATTGTCTAGACAGAAAAATGAAGTTGAAATGAATTTCATTGGTAAAACAAATTAATTATTAATATATTTATATTTTTCATCTTAATCTCATTTCTATGCTTCAAATTACATTTTATATAATGTAGTCATCAACTCAAAGAATTTTATGTGACCAGTAATAATCTTTCTTATAATGGCTATCTGCAGAAAACGCAAATATTGAATTTCTTAAATAACAGCTATATTCTTAAATTTAACATTTGTGTTAAGTAAATTGTTTAACAATTCTGATGACATGAAGTATTCTAGGGCATTGCTTGCTTTTGTTACTGGCATTGATTTTACCTTATTCCGAATATAATCACAAATTTTTTTTTAAAAAAAAATTGTAATAATTAGCCTGTGTGTGAGTTTTTGTAGTACCAATTCCAAATTTTGAACTAGAGATATTCTACATGCAAAATAATGCAAAAATTCATATTTTATAATAAACATAAAGCAATTATAATTAGCTAATGTTTGAAAAAACACAAGCTAATTAAATAATAATTACAATATGCATGGTAATATAATCACGATCTCATATATTTCAGTTACACTTTTCTTTTGATTACTTTTGATTTCAAAATTATAAATGCAGATATGTTTGTAAAAATAATGTAAATTAAAATTTAGTTAATATAATCATCATGTACTTAAGTAGTATTTAAAGTAACATGGTTAAAGTAACATGGTTTTAATTTATTATTATTTGTATGGCTTTAAAACCTTTCTGAACTAATGAACATACAAATTATATTTATGTAATTACCTACTTAGATAAGCTGAGGACAAAAATGGTAACATTATGCATAGATTTTAAAATTGTTTGCCAAAAATTAAGAGTATATTGAAGCATAGAATTGAAGGATATATATATCTTATTTCAAATCACAAGACCTTATTAATGGAAACCTACGATAGTTTGAAAATTATAAATTTATCAACATAATTAAAGGACAAATTAAATATAATTAAATACTTATTTTACAGAACAATTATCATTTAAATTTCTATTATTCTTGTGTCAAAAAATTACTTTCTGAAAAATATTATTAAAATGCTAAATTTTAAACTGTACTTTATTACTTTTTATTCATTTACTGTTTGGAAATTTCAAAATAAAATTTTCTACTTTGTAGCAAATTTGTGCAAAATATAAAAAAACATATTAGAAAAAACAAAAAAATTAATTTATATTAAAAATTGAAACATTGTTCATTTATTGTGAATCAAATAGAATAACTTCTGTATCACATCAGAAATAAGAAAAAATGTTTGAAATATAAAAAAATATAAAAACGTTTCATTTTAAATAATAAATATAAATAAAATTTACTAATTCACTATTTCTACATATTTCATATAAGCATGCAAGAAAATAAACAATTTTAAAAAATAATAAGGCTTATAATTTTCATAATTAAAATACTATAATAAACATAAGAAATAACATAGTTTGTTTTAAAATTTAATAAAATTAAAATTTTTCAATTGATCAATGCAATTTTTGTCAGGAATATAGTAACATTAAATCATTGTTAATAAACACCAAACATTTTTGTAAATTTATTTTTAGTCATCTATTTTAATGACTTAATTGTTTTCTGGTGTTTCGAGTTCCTAAAAAAAATTCTTGGTAGTTTAATGATTAGTATAAACTTATTAAGTTCACATATTATAAATAATTTTTATTTGAAAAAATCATTAGCTTTTTGATTTTTCGAATAAAACTCAAAAATACGTTATGAGAATTGTTGGAAGATATGTTGTGTGTGGCTGTATATATATTTCACATAATAGTGCATAATTTCATGAAAGCTTTCAGTTTTGATGTCAAGATTTCTTTGTTCAAGATTTCTATGAAATTTTGAATTACTACTTGTCAAACTAAAATAACCAAACATTGGTCAAATTTTTAAAAATATCAATAATTTATAAATCAAATTACTTTTGCATATTCTGCAATTTAAAAATTCGTACTAAAATTTTGACAATTTTTTTTTCGTAATATTTTGAAGTACCAGATTTTTATTTTACCTATAATTTATTTTAAAATACTAAATTTATGCTGTAACTCTAAAACCAAAATTTTGTCAATTTCTGTATTTCCAGAGAACCTACTACAGAAATCACATGGAAATTTTGTCGAAAATTGTTTTTAACAAAATTTTGACGCATGAAATATTTAGTTTTTTTTAAATACTTCATATAATTTAATACTTAATTTATATATGCTTGGAGATAAATGAATTCATAAAAACGTTATCTTTTTTATTTGATGATTATGTGTGACTTTTTATTAAAGATTTAAAAAAAAATTTAAACTTATTTCAAGTAATTTGAAATTAAAATTTATTGTAATTATTAATTAAATAAAATCAGTTAAAATACAATTTTAATCAAGAAATGTTCTATTCACTGAAACAAATGAATTGCTTTTAATAAATATATATAAAAAACTTAAAATATTTTTAGAGATTTTTGCTTTTGAAAAATTTTTTTTGAATTTTTAATTTTTTTCGGTGTGAGTTTATTAAATTTCATAACGGTGAAGGATTTCTAAAAATTTCATTTGAAATCTCAGTAGGGTTCAAAAAAGTTTTAGATTCCTGTATTTCAAATTCTATACTATTTTAATAACCATTTTAAAATTTATATCGACTGAACAGTTGTTATCTCATCAGTTATTCCTGCAACTTATTTTTAATTTCTTGTAAAATGATGGAAATTAATATCCATTATTGTCTTCTCTTGCTTAATTTTTTTTTCTTTTTCTTTTTTACTATAAGCTGACGACAAGCATTCAAATCTTACTCTAGTATGATGATATTAGGAACATTATTATTAATATTTCAACTCAATTATTCACTTATATCCATTGTGAGTAGTTTCTCAATTAAGTGCTATTTTTTTAATAGTTGCACACACACAAAAGTAAAGTGGTATTAAATTGAATTTTAATAGTTTTAAATTATAATAAATAATAATGTTTTGTTTTTTTTTTATAACAGAGGGCACTTGTTTGTGAAACCCTTTACCACAACAAGGCTGGTAATTGCTACTCATTTATCATTGCTCGGTGGACACCTGTGAACCAAGCCACGGAGGCAAGTAGCAATACCCCTGTCAAACTACCAGAAACCCGTTTCTAGGACGGGCCACATTCATCCATCATCTCAGAAAAAGACATGAAACATGAAGGTATATTCATATAGGCGAAAGTATATTCATGCCCATCCGGGATTCAAACCCAGGTCCTCCCCATCCGTAGTCAGGTACGCTAACCACTAGACAAGGTGGGTGACATGAAGTAATGTAATAGGTTTGAAATTTGTCAGGTATGTGAAAAGATGTATTTATTACGTATCTTTGAAAATTTTAAGAATGAAAAGAAAAGTGATGTTTTTTTTCTACATTTAATTTTTTTTCTGTTAGCATAAGTAATAGTTACATAAAGACAATAATTTCAAAATAAGTATAAATATCTTGTTTAATTTTTAATCTTATGTCATTTTAAATTTATAAAAATTTTATTTGATAATATTTTTCCTTAAAACCTTTATAACTTTCACAATATTAGAAAAATGCCTCTGGAAAATAAAAACATTAGCATATTTATCACAAAAATAATTATAAAAAACTAAAAAATACAATTTTTTGAAAGAAAGTTTCATCTCAGCACTATAATGTGTATTTTTACTTTTCACTTTATAAATTTTCTAAAAATGTATTTCTTTAAATTACTTACACGCAAAAGAAAAGTTTCGAGAGAATTAAAAATTTTACTAATTTTTTTATTAATATTCCAATTACTTCAATGTTTTCTTTAAGACTTTTATTGTTTTCTTTAAGTATTATGTTTGATAATACATATTTTTAACTTTTATAGTTGTACTTATTTAAAAATAAGGAAAATGATTTTAATTATATTTATTTATTTTAATTTTTAATGATTTTAATAATTTTAATAATGAAAATGATTTTAATACATTCGAAGATATATATTGATTGATATTTTATATTTGTAATCTTTATCCAATTTATCAAATATTCATTAGATATACCAGAAGTCTGCTTATTATTTCTATTTTAACATTGTATGTAAAATTAATTTATTTATTTCCTATTTGCTTTTAAAATTTTATTTCCCTTCACACAAAATTAATTTGCTTTTAAAAAGAATGTACAAAATAGTCTCATAAAAAGTACAAGAATAAAACATTTGGATATCATTTCTTACATTTTAATCAAAAATACTATCACAAAATGATAATTTTAATGTTTCCAAGATGTTTTATCTGCTAAGGAAGGTATATTTAGAGAATATCATTCAAAAGGAATTTTACATGTTTATATACTAATATTTCTTCACAAGCATTCTATTAAATTAGATTATATTTATCAAAATGTATTGATAGAATTCATGAAAACTCAACGTGCATATTAATAAAGATGTTAAAATGTGTTAAGCTTCAATTATCATAACTTTTATATTATTGTAATACTATAACCACTTCATCAATTCATGCAAACTCAACACTACATACCTTTTTTATTTAGCATGGAAACCCTTGCTTTGAATTTTTTGACGGTTACTGATACTGGAGTATTTATCAAAATCATATTAATGTCAAAAATGTTTTATCTGGATTTAAAAATCAGAAAACACCAATAATGATTGGAAAATTTTTGTTTCAATCAATAGAAAAAAATTTAAAATGATTTTACAGTAAAACATTTGTAAAATTATATATATGCATATAAAATCAGAAAATAAAATTAAAAGATTTCAACGTTTTACTTTTAAAATTAATATTTATGGGTAATATTAATACGTTTAAATAAAACTTCAAAACACTTTATATATTTTATCTTAAATATTTCAAACTTATAAATTTAATTATGTACTTAGATACATTTTCATTTTTTACATGCTTAATGAATTTTATGTTCTCTGATTTAAGAATTGATAATTTTCCAATAATCAAAACTTATAGCTTGTAAATTTTAAATATATCGTAAACAAAGAAATAAGTAACAAGTAAATGCGCGGTGTATATGTAATAGTTACATTACTTTGTGGAAGAGAAAGCAATTATTTTCAGTATTTATATTTATATAAAGATACAAAATTTATGTAAAGAAATTAATATGAACATTATATATGCATATAAAGCATAAGAAACTATTTTTTATACCAAGATTTTAGCTTCGTTTAGCTCAAAAAGCAGAATGTAAGATAGGAAGTTTTCATATATGTAAATAACGTTATTAAATATATTTGTAAACGGAATGCTCAAAATGCCTCTACAATCACACAAAATTTATATATTATTATAATATAATATTACTCATATTTTTGCAATAAATTCAAAATTGTTAACGTTGCTAGAAAATACGTTATTTTGTAATTTATTTTAATTTAAGTTAATTGCTTTGTAAAAACTAGATTATTACTTAACTTAAGAATTTAAAAGTGAAAAGATTTATGTGAAACTCTTTACATTTTAGTACTAAATATTCATTAAAAAAAAACATTATTAAGCCTGTTTCTTCTCTTGAACATATCAAAAACTAACGGCCATGAAAGCAAAAGATTTAACACATCGTTAATTATAAAGATATAAAAATTACCTATCGTAGTCACGTTAATTAATTTTCTCCCAAAAAGAAAATTCCTATTTTTTCAGAACTAGGAAAAAATACATAATTAAATTTCATTGAAAATATAATTAAATCACCATCAGAGCACTGGAATACTTTAAACTAATTTTACTTGACTACTGAGATAATTTATGGCTTTTATTTACTCGAAAAATCAAAGATTTAATAAAACAATATTATAAATATTTTAATACTTTTTAAATAATTAATTATGCATGTAAATACATATTGATATTTATAATGTTAACAATGTGTTACTAGATGATACTTTTTTTACATATCCTAAGTATTGAATGTATAAATATATCTAAACTAGCGATATTTTGCAAAAAAAAATCTAAAATTATTGAAGTACTCTTTTGCATTGTAGATTGATTTGTAAAAATCGTAAATTTACTAAAAAATATGCATGCATGGCTCATTCATTTAGATATTGAAAAATGTCAAAACTAACAATGATAATGATATTTTTCCTCATTATAGTATATCTAATGCAATTTTGCTCTGCATGACAAAATTATATTTTTAAAAACATTCTGTGGAATTATTTTAAAGTTTAATTATGTGTACATTAGTTGTGACACAATATTCCTAACTTAATTTTAATGATAATCTAATTGCTTAACATTAGGCATACTTGGAAATCAGTGAGATTAGTCTATATTCTATAAAATATTCTGGGATGTATTTCTCTGATTCATTAGAATGAAGTGATGTATATACATTTATTAATATAGAGTAATTCAAAAAAATGTGAAAGTAAGCCATTTTTTTTATTCGGGAACTCTGAAAAAATAAGTATTGGAAAACAAATAATTTAGAAAATTGAAATAAATAAAATTTTGGATTTAGTAATCGTAAATAGTAAAAATCAATTCGAAACTAATGAAGTGAATTGTCAAAGAAATAAATTTAATAATTGCTCACCAAAATAATTACCAAAAGAATATGCTTAACAATTCTAAAATTAAAATTATGAAGAAGGAATTTAAGGTTGTTTTGATTCTACACATGATTCAGAATATGTGGCAAAGAAAACATGCAATTGAATTACTTTTTCTTATGAGAAAATTTTTTAAATAAATCGAATAAAGGGTTAAGAATCTTAAGAGTATTAGAAAAATAATTTTCTTTGAAGCAGATCCATTGCTATGTCAGTCAAATAATTTTTTTGACAGAAATGATGAAACTGTGTCATATTGTTGGTGATTTTCTTTTAAATTTCAGTTTTCTGTAGAGTTCCAAACACTATAATAAAATGCCATTTCAACTACGTCTCCTCTATAAATAAAACTTTTGTTCTTTGTTACCCAATTCGAATTTGATTGAGAACAGGTGGAAGGTAATGGAATGAAGTTTACATCGTGATATCAGATTCTTTCTAATTTAAAATAAAAACAATGTTTTTTTCAAATTTTACTCTATCTTTAATAATTAATCTCAAAATTAATTAATGCTGATTTTAGCCTAATGTGAAACGATGTATATAATTTATGTCTTGGTTTAACTTATTTAAGTGATGTAACATTCTACAAAGTAACTCCTCTCGCTTCTAAAAGAAATATATGGTTCTTTTAAAATTGAAACTCATACATGACCACTGGGAATAAAGCTGCTCTACAATTCTAAGGTGTAATTCATTTTTATTAAAAAATGTCACTTAAAAACAATTTAATTTTTGAAAAAGTAATGTTCTACAAATAATGTGATTTTGACTTTTTCAACAAATTATTAATAGGAGATGCATTGTAATGGGATTTGAAATATTTAAGAATTTCAAACAATTCTTCTTCGTTTTTCTGACCTTGACATTTAAAATTTCATATTATACAGCCATCATTCTCTCCATAAGTAATATATGTATCCAAGGACAAATAATATTATCTAGTTATTAAGGTCAAACTTTAATCCTCAAACAAATGCAAAAGCAGACATTATGAGAAACAAACCCTTGTCAATAGATTAAAATGTAAATTAAATTCATATTCTAGTGCAATATCTTGAGTTAAATTGCTGCCTAAATTGATCAAAATAATAATGCACCTCATTCCATAAACTTCCTCTAATTATTTTATGTTTCAAAAATTTCCTAATTTGTATACACCATTTGAAGTAGCTAGAGTCTTGGTGGGAAAAAGAACTAAAACATTTCATGAAAAGAGTAAATTTAAAATTGATGCAAACCTGGAAATTTATTACAGTATGAAGACATTACCCAAATACGCGTAAACTAAGCTCTCTTTATTCAGGTCATTAAATGAATCTAAAAAAAAAATATTCTGTTTGAATTACTGAAGCATCTGCTATATACGATCCTTTTAATAAGAAACAATATACAAAAAACTGCTAACCACAATGAGAATCGTTTCTATACTAAAGATTGATAGCTTCAACTGTTCTTTACATAAAAGTTTTTGGAGATTATCTAAGCCTCGCATTGCTTTACCATTCAATAACAGGCTTGTTCCTTATAAATTATTAAATCATTATAGTAAAAGATAATTGTGTCTGTGTGAAAGAATATTTTATTTTTTCCCATGAAGCACTCTTGCTTCAAAATTTAAAAAACAAATAAGCTTAAAAAATTATAAAATTGCTTTCGTCTATGCTATTTCTTTCACAAAATGTAGTTGTACTATTCTATAATAAATATAAATTATTGTTATATTTTTCTTTGAAATAAAAACTTTTTTCCTGCTAGAAGAAACTTCAATTTACTTGATACAAAAAAAGAAACGCACACACACACAAGTCTCATCTATAAAACCTACTTTCAATTATGCATCTATGTGTATAAAATATAAAAACTTTAAGATTACTTTTAACTAGAAAGAAATTTTTAAGAAAACTTTTTTTATTCAATTTTACAAAACACGCTTAAATCTTATTTGAATCATTTTGTTTTTGCTCAAAAAGAAGAAAAAAGATTAAAATATTTTTTAATTTTTATTCTTCTTGCAAAGCTTATTAAATCAGATTGTGAAATCATGAATTTAGATAAAAAAAAATCTAGCTAAATCATGATTAAGAGCATAATATCAATAATTATTTCGGATTATTGATTATGTAACTTTCCAAAGAAAAAGCGTATGTGCCATGTTTGGGAGCATTGCATTTTATTTAAAATCATCCAAAACACTTCACAAAACTTAGTGCATTTTTCTGTGTATAATTCCTTATATACGACACAGACTAATATTAAATAAACTGTAATGTTCCACATTACGACATTAAAATAAAATACATTGTATGGTATACTTGAATTAATTATAAGACAGCAAATGTATATAACCTTGTCATTCTAATATTAGGATAATCATGATGCTAAAATTTATAGCAATTTTAAAAATAAATAAAAAACTTAATTCTAAATTGTTAATGGCATAAAACCATTTAGCAAATGAATAACTCCTAAATAAAAAAAACATAACTTTTAAATACGCACATCAGCAAAAAGAGTTAAATTTCTAAATTCCTGTCACTATTTTGATCTTTTTAGTCAAATATATATATTTCAAATGTTAAAAATTGTTCTTTTTCTCTCAAATCTCAAATAATATATAATAATTGAAAAAATCAACAAATTAAAAAAAACACTTTTATATTTTCAAAGGAAACTAATTTTTCTATGCCAAATGATTTTGTAAGCCTCTCAGTAAATAGAGTTTTTCCTTGACAACTCAATAAATCTTTTTACATGAAAGTAAGAAAGAATGGTATGTTTGAAAAAGTTTAACTCCCATACTCCATAACTCATAAGCAGAAAAGAACTTCAAATTATTAATTTCAATTTGAAATCAAACTATTCATATGTCTCAGACATTAAACAAGTTTATTTCTATTTTGCGAAATATACTCTACCTTAAACACAACAGTACAAGTACACTTTTATTTGTATTTCATTTACTTTTAAATTAAATGGAATAATTTAATTTAAAAGTAAATGAATTATTATCTAAATTCATTATTATCTATTTTTATTTCATACTTTAAAAATCTGTTTTTATAAAATGAATGAAATGCCACAAAATAAGAGTTTTTCTGCACTTATTTTAAGTAAAATATCAATTAATTAGGATTTAAATTGGATAGTACGTAATAGAAAACTTAACTACTGAAAAATATTTCATGGTATTTAAAAATCAACCATATCTTGTAGTCTTAAGATAGGACTTTTTCGTTGATAATGGCTCATTTTCATATCCTGCAAGGGAAAAAACCAGAAAAATACAGTTACTCAGACAGTTGTGCATGCTGAAAATATTAACCCTGTGTTTTTCAGGCATTATTCAAAAGTCGCTAGATTTTTTATTTAATTTTTGAGCTTACTTTTTAAAATGTATTTTAAAAATATGCTTTTTTTAATACTGTCAATATAAATTGTATTTTAAATTACACATTTTGGTTTGATTTTTAGCTCTGTTACAAATCGAAAAATATATTTATCTACATATAATCCTTTGCAAACAGCATATAATCGTTTGTATTCGTATACACTACAAGGATGATATTCATGTTAAATATTTTTAATTATTGGCTCAATATTAATTATACATGTGCATATTTAATATATTTTAATCATAAGTAATTTCACCATGCCTGATCAAATATTTTAAATAAAATCAAGTTTATGTTTTCATTAAAGCTTTAATATGTCCCTAATGCTAATGAAATAATATTTGCAATGTAATTTATTTTACATTCTAATATTTACCTAGTTTGATTATTTTTAACAATTATTTTTATCAGTTTATGAAATGAAAATAAATCTCAAAATGGCATTTTTAAAATATCTCAAATATTCCACTTGGCAATGAAATGTTTAATTGTTCTTTTCATATAAAATAATCCCGAGGGTTACATTTGATTTACTGTTCAATCGTTTATACTATTATGAGAGATATTAATGATATTCAAAAGTTATTGAAAATGAATTCTTATTTAAATTTATTCAATTTCCCTGCAATTTAAAATCTGCAAATGAAATTAATGGGATTTAACATTTGAATGATATTTATTTTATCGTGACGATGAAGTAGTATAATGTGTTTTAATAAAATATTTTAATAATAGTTTATTTAATTTACAATAAAGAAATATTAAAATTTTTAATGTGACCTTTATTCTAAAGTGATTTTGAGATTTGTTATTAATAATATATAAGAATAAAAATTAGCATTAAAATCCCAATTAATATTTAATGTTTTCATTAGACATTTTTATGTCATGTATGCCATAAAATTAATCTGTGTTACTAATATTATTTCATACAACACATTATTATCTTATTGTTTTATTTTAAAACATACATTGAAATCCGAACTGATTAATTAAACAAAGTAGCTGAAGAATTCAAAAAGCTAATTGTTCTGTTACCTGTAATTTGTAAGAGGACTTCTAATTAGAATATATAAACATAAGAATTTATTATTACTGAAATTTTAATAATGGTTTTGTTTATAAAAATCTGAATGGTTTTCTTTGATATTTTGATATTGAAATGAATCTTATTTTATTAATATATATAATCTTTTTAATTAAATTAAATTGTGATATGTATGTGATATGTGATATGTAATCTTTTTAATTAAATTAAGTTGCTTAACTTTAAAGTTTCAAAACAGAATAATAAAGGAGGTTAATGTTTAAAATATATCTGTTAAAACAATTGCATACAGTAAAATAGTATAAGCAAAAAAAATAATATAATATACTAATGTTAATTATAAAATACACATTTTCTGAAGACCTGTTAATATATGTTTATAATAAATAAAGTGAAATAATTGATTGAATTAAAGACAATGAATTAATAGATGCTCGTCTAGTATATGTATCCTGTAATATGAATTACTATACGCTCATTTCGATTTTTCACTAAAAATGTTTTTAAAAGTATATAAAAAATTTCTGAGTAAAATGTGTTTATGAATAAATAAAAATAAATTTACAAATTGCCAATTGTAATATTTAAAGTGCAATTATTCCATCTTATCAATAATGTGGTAAATATACACTCTGAAAAAGGATTGTCAATCTGATTTTTGAAACAAATGGATAATTTGCAAAAATATTATGGTTAAGAATGTGAAAAGAAACAATTTCATAAGCAGTTTTCTTTAAACAAAAAGCAAAAGTCTTATTTTTAAAAAATATTATAATGTAAATAAATGAAAAATAAGCTAAGGATTAATATGTCAGTAAAAATAAAATAGCAACTTGAAAATATTCTCCCCAATATTAATATTCTTAAACTAATAGACCTATTGATTTAAATATTTATAAATTACAGAATTCATTGAAATAAATAAAAGTTTTTCCTTTATATACTATGTATTTAAAAGAATTTTCAATAAATTTCAATTATTTCACAAAATAATTTAAATCTTATTAACAAGACTATAACTATTACTGTAATATTTTTATTTATATTATTTTAGTATGCAGATTTTTTGTAACATTAATACTTCAATGGATCTTGAAATTTCTAAAACATTATTTGGGATAGATATAGATTTTAGTTTGATTTAGTAAAGTCTATTTTATAATTTTATGTTTGAAAAAATTTATATACTGAAATTCTAAAACGTTTAAGTTTTAATTTTAAAAAATATTTTAAGTTTTAAAATGCAGTTTAATTAAATATATTTCCACAATGTTACAGATTGATAAATGGAAATGCATAGAAATTAAGAAACGGCTTTTTTAATTTTAAAGATATGAGAGATTTTGGTAAATAAAAAAAATATATAAATACTTTGTAATCTTTTTACATTGTAAATCTGAAAATAAAAAATAATTATGAATTTCGATAGTGATTTATATTCTAAATAAATCAAAGTTTAAAAAAATTCACTTCACAATGTAAATCGTAAAAATGATCGTCTAAAAAACATTATTTTTATATTATAATGTTGACGTTTTCTGTCGATGTTTTTTTTTAGAATCTCTAACCTCTGGCTGATTATTGAATTATAACATTTTTTATATTCCATAATAATTTATTGAATAATATATATAAAAAAAACAAATATAAGTATGTTTATTTCTTAAGTAAATGTATTTTTGGAGCGATTTTCTTAACTTGATCTAAATTTCCAGAAAAAACAAGTTTGATTCTTGTCTAATTAGCTGAATATTGAACAAAACTAATGTATTCAGTTATGATGAATTCTGTGGAACTTTTAAAATATGTTTAATTATTAACCAGGACTACAAAATATCATTAACGCAATATTTATTTCTGTAGTCAATATCTTTCCTTTTACATCACAAAGGTTTTTTATATTTTGGAATTACTTCTTTAACTATATTTTGTTAAATATCTTAATAAAACAGTTTTGTTCTTTTCTATCTAATCAACTATATTCCAATGAAAATGAAAATAAGTATTTATATTATGTAAGAAAAATTATGCAACCAGGCGGTCATTCTTTGTTCCAGATCATACAGTTAATTATTTTGCGTATTAAATACATTTTTTAGCTATAAATCTTGCAAAAAGTAGATAAAAGTAAAGTATTTTATTTTACTTTTCATTTTACATTACTTCAATCACTTCTACTTTTGTTAATCCTATTCATATTTCGTTGTATCTTGGTGCAAAAATACTAGAAAAATTCTTTGTTCTCAAAATAAGAATTGTGCATTCATTAAAAGCATGATTAAGTATTCATTATAAAATTAACTTAAGTAGAAAAAACCGTTTAGCCCTAAAAAAATCCGTGAAACAACGGTATCAATAATTAATGCAAATAGTTAGGCTGAATTTGTCTTGTAAAGTGCACAACATGTGAATGTTGATTTAAATATTTTGTGTTTTTTAGATGAAAACTTTTTCTTTTGTCTTATTGGTAAAAAAATATAGAAAACTGTTTTTGGAGTATATCTTAATTTAAAATACATGACGTGTTTTACGAGAATAATAAAAAATAGTTAAGGTATAGTGTAATCTGTTTCTAATATTTTTTCTATTTTTTTCCACTGAATTGCTAAGACTTTTTTCTTGTATTTTTTTTTCTTTTTGAATTTATCTCTTTAAGTAAAATTAAAATCGCTTTAGCTTATTCCTCTCCCGTTATTCATAAATATTTTAAAATGATAGTCAAGAATGAAGGAAATGTAATTAATGTATAAACTGATAAAATTTTTAAATATAATTTTTATTTAATTGCGTTTTCTTGTGACATTGATATCAGCTACCAGAAGAAGAAATAAATTTTACTAGAAGAAGGATGAGTCATTTTATATTTATTTGTCTGTACTTAAGATTATTTTAAATGCTTATTAAAAAGCGTGATAAACTCTTTTATAAATTAACTTTTCTACAATATCAAAAAACAAAGTAGAAAATGTTTGTCCGTTTTTAAAATGCATATTATTTTTACATTTTAAGGGAATTTTCATTTTTGTTAATAAAACTGGATGAAGGATTAAAGTATTTAATTAATCCTTACTATTTTCCTTAAATAAGAAACATGAAGCGGAATAATTACCGAATTAATTATTGTCCAATTTTCGAACAATTACATGACTGATATTATAGTTGAACAAATTGATGAAAATTTTACAAATATTCTTATGTTATTTTCACATATGCTAAGACTTGTTACAAGTTTCTGTACTTAAATTCTGGTATATTTGAATATCATTGTAAAATGGAATTCTAATATTATTTTCAATTGGCATGAAAATTTGAATGTTCTTCAAGGAGAGATTTTTGAATATCATAATAGTCATTATAATAAGGCAGTGAAAGTATAATTTGGTATATACTTGCATATATAAAGCATCAATTCAGTGATGTTTTACTAAGCATTTAAATATATATTTGATCTACTTTATGACGTGAAGAGTTAATATTCTTAATAATTTCTTAATCATTCTTAATTTAAGTAACAGGACCAAGTATTTTAATAGGTTGTTTAAAAGTTTTTGATATTGAATATTTTAAGTATTTCTTAAGAAATTATTATTTTTTTAACATAAGAGTTTAAATTTACATTTTTTATGTACAATTTGAAATTTTTATGTGTGTTAAATTATTTTAGTATAAGTAAAACAAATTTGATTCTCCAAAAGAATACTCTGACAATCAGGATATTCTTAATTACATGTTTTAATCAATATATCCACAAAAAATGTCATGCTTCTCCTTTGCTATACTTTTTAAAAAACACTTTTTTCATAATTTTATTTGTCAATATAAAACATTCTAACAAAAATGGTTTGGTAATAAATTATTTAAACTTAAAAAGAGGTATGTTTCTTAATTAAATATAAATATATAATAATAAAAAATACGTAATACGTAAAAATAAATTTTGATTTACTCGCGCGAATATTTAGTATTTTCAGAACTGAAAAAATATTAATTATATTATTTTTATAGTTAAAAAACTACTTTTAGATCACAAACACTTTTCACAAACAATATTATTTAATATAAAAAATTAATTATTTAACTTTTATAAATTTTCATTTTACTGAAATATACGATACTCATGTAATCGATATTTTATTACAGATTTCTTTAACAAATAAGTTTCATCTTATTTTAATGACAAAAAGCTACGAAAAACAAAACATGCAATTATTTTTTTCCTATCTTGTGTCTATTTAAGGTGCGATTATGTAAGAAATATAGCTAATATAATTTTTATGTTAGTAAAAGTCTACTCAAATTTATGGAATCTGTTTTACGAATATTACATATCGATACTTCTTCACCATACTATATATTATTCTTTTAAATTGAGAAATTTTAATAAATTTTATTTATTCTGTTACAATCAACTAAAATATATTTTTGCTAGAATGTTTAGTTTGTGTTTTATAGTTTCCTGCTTTTAATTTAATAATATTTTAGTTATAGAAGAATTCAACCATGTTCAGAGCAAACAAACTTACCCATTATCTTTTAAAAGTATATACATATATGAAAGTATAAAATTTCATTATTCTCTTTATTTATGAAAGATTGTATTCAGTGGCATTTATATTTTGAAATCTAATAAGAACAAATATTAACAATTTAGTACGATAAAAAAATAACTTAAACATGTCTTTAACTGAACATTTTTTTTCTTAAAATTTCAGCTTTCTTATTCATAAGCTCTACATTTTAAATATAGCAAAACAATATACAGTTAAATGTGTAGTGAATGCATTTAAATTTTAGCATAAAATATAACATATGCTCTCAAACTCAACTCAAGTTGGTGCCTATATCGATGAAATGGACGTCATTACAAGAACTTTTTCCAGTCATTAAAAGATGTTTTCATTTTACGTCATTATAAAAGACGTTTTTCTTTTTTTACAGTGTGCTGCTGACAGCATAGCATAAATAAGCAACAAAAAGACTAAATGTATACTTATACTAATTAATGAATCCTATCAAAAAATGGATCTCAAATTTTAGGTTGTCCTCAGTTTCACTTATCTTGGCTCTATAGTTGCTGCTGATAATTGCATAACAAAGGATTTTCAAGGTCGTCTAATGAAAGCAAATAAAGTCTTTTATAGACTAAAATGATCTTTATATCCTCACTACTATCAAAAAATTCAATCTTTTTTACTAATTAAAAGTTCATATAAATGAACTTTTAATTAGTAACCTATATTGCAGAGACATGGACCCCAATCAAAATTGAAGGAAATAAAATAGCCCTTTTTGTAAGAAAAATTTGTGGGATAGAAGTCAACAGTGTTTGGTGAAGAAAGTATAATTTTATTTAAAAATCTATAGCAATCTAAATGTTGTAAAGCTCGTTAAAATAAATTAGATTATTTGGGCAGTTATACATTTATAATGGAAGATGATTCCAAATTAAAAATATTCTTTTGCATGAAATGCGCACTCGTGTAAGCACACCAAAGAAGCATAGCAGCTTGTTGGAAACTACATGACATCCGTGATCGCGTGCCATCCTGTGAATGTACGAACTTTTCTACTTTATGCAAAATGTATCTTCCAAGAGCACATACCACCAAGCCTAAACAACAGAGTCAAGCTAAAGATGCGACATTTCAAGATTTTCCAGGTCAACAGCAGATCCACAAGCCACCATTCTAAAAACAAATGCCAATGTACTGACAGCGGTTCACTCTGTAACAGCAGTAGAATTGAATGTCAGCTCGGGGTAGATGCTAGACGTTTTTCTAGTTTTCCATCACTACTCGTGAATATGGCCCATTTTATCACAAATTTCCTCTAGAAGGCAGGTTATCCCAGCCCACTAATGTTACATTAACGACCTCTGCAAAAGTCTCACTACGTGTCCAGGCTTTATCATGTGGTTTTATTATCGGAAATAACTAGGTGAAGTGTGTCATCAACGTTGGTTCGTTTTTTTCACAGAATGATTCGTTTGTTATAGTGTATTCGGTAATATAGTAATCGGATCTATGACAGGCAAGCTAACAGTCCATGTTGCTGCAAACATTGTTGAATTGTGAATTTAGATAAGTGTTTCTTGAAAAAGATTTCATTTCTAGACTCGGGTATTATGAAATGGGTATTCAAATTATTAAGGACGAACACACAAGTAATATGAATTCGTTTTGGGGATCAAAAATAGAAGGCTAGTGAGATACATCGCTGTTTAACATATGAATGCACGAATCCAAATTCCACCCCCAGTTGTATAATTTTGAATAAGACGACCAAGAAATACGGGATGCAATACACTACAATCCTGACAGCTTCTAATTTAGCTGCCATCAATGTTAAAAATATGATCTTAAGAATCTCAGCTTTTTAGACGAAAAAAAAATATTCTAAGAAAATTAAGAACAGATCAGACATTCTCGATATCTAACAAAAAAAAAAAAAAGAAAGAAAGAAAACTGGTTGCATTAAATTTTAAATTGGGGAGAGTATATTTAAAAACCAATAATGTTTTGTTCCTTATTAATTAATAATCCTGGCTGAAAAAGTGCTTATTTTTATCTTATAGAAAAAACTTACAAAGTTCTGTGCTAAAAGTTTAATATGCTAAAGGGAAATATATAATAAAATTATAAATTACTGACAATATCTAATCAATTTTATCTATTATAATATTTAATTTGAAGTTAACTATATTAAGAAAACATGCAATTTATTTCAAGACATTTTTGTTGAAAGATTTTAAGAAATACTTTCAGAAAGAAACGAATATAAGTCTTTACAAGTACTGACTAAAATATAAGGATTGTTTTCAATTCTTTTGTAATTGAGTTTCAATACTTTCATAAAACTAAATCGTATTAATGAGAAAGTGTTATTAAATAATATTTTATTTTCAAAAATGTTAAATAAAATGCATCTATAATTTTTATTTAAAATGTCGTATTAAAGATAATTAATCATACATATACGTAATGTCAGAGTGCAATTCGAATTATTTTTGGGGTCAGAAATAGCTTCCTATCAAGTATAGCCCTCTTTTAATGCAATATACAGAACAGAATTTTAGAAGAGAAGACAATTTAGATACTTCAATAAATTATATAGATACAGCCACCTAAATGAAACATAATTGTGCTTGCACTCTTGGCATCATAATCAGATACAAGAAATATACCTCTCTTTGTTTAGCAGAAACTCAGAGCCTTATCTTTCTAAGGCTAGAACATCTATCACTGAGGGCCTGTACTGATTCCTCAGAAAGGACTAAAAAAAGTTCTTTTCCAATTAGCTCCATTATCCACTGTATTCAAGCTAACTCACCCCGAAGATCATCTCAACCAGCTATTTCTATAAATTATTTATTGCATTCCAAAAGATTCATCATTCTATATTGACCGTTTTCGTACGAAAGATCATACTGCAGTGATATTTTGATAAGGACCCCTATCTTGAGATCGCAATAAAGCAATGCAATCCTGACACTTTCTTTGCCTTCCGAAGCGATTTAATTGCGAATAATATAAATAAGGCTCAATACTAACATGTCTTATGTTTGGGACATTGCACAACTATAGATTTTATCTTACAGCACAATAAATTAGTGGTTGGTCCTCCGCAAGCGATGAAACCAGCTTATCTATCCTGCTCAAACTGAAAACGATCTCTCTGATCTACAACGTTCATTCCTAATGTATCCCGTCACATGTCATCATCAATGATAATGAGATCTCTGATAAACTAGCCAAAGAGGCTAACGTAAATTAATTGCCCACTCGCTCTTCGTTTACCTACCAAGAACTATATTCAAAGGAATAATCTAAACTGAATGTAATATCACTTATCTCACCTTCGACCGTTGGTACATATAAACATCCCCTAGACACTGGTGAAAATTAAATGACACCGTAGCACTCAGACTACTCTGGTTGGGCCAACAAGTGGCTACCTTAAGTGTATTTCATTTTATAGTGGTGGGAGAATCTATCCAACTTGTAAAAAAATGTGACCATCCAATTTAACCGGATTCATATTTTGGACTAAATCAAAATTTTCTAAGAGGGACTTATCAATCCTCTTATTATTATAGATTTTTCAATAATCTTCTTTAATTTATTTGACATACGGAATATACAGAGGATAATCAACAACAAATAACGCCATGTTTTATATTTGGGACAACAATGAATAAAGGTTAATATAATGACATTACTTGGGAAAAGAAAATTTTTAATGTGACAATATTTTATTATATTAAAATTGCACATTAATATAAATTATGCTGTAGCAAATTTTTAAAAATAGTTTAAAATTCAATATTATGCATTTCAGTTTTCAGATAATAATTACTTTTCTAATTAAAAGAATAATCTATATAAAAAGATTAATAAATAGTTAAATAATAAATACATTCTGTTATAGTTTAAAATATATTTATTCAGTCATATAATATATTTAGTTAGTCAGTATGTTAGATGTAATATTTATTTTTAATATAAATTTATGATATTTATAGTCATTTCTTATTTAAAACTAATATATATTTAGATATGAGTAAATTGTTTATACATTTATGTAATCCAGATTTCTTCCTGTACCTAATATCTTATGATGAAATTTTATAATATTAAAATAATTTATAATTATGCCTCTCTTTTAAAATCTGGTAATTTTCTTTTCTAAAATATCATTCATTTCTTTAATGGTTATATCCTTAATAATTATTGATGTATTTCTCTATTGGAAGAAAGTACTGAACTTTCCCTAAGACCTGCCAAAAGAAGTTTCTGATAACTAAAACCATTTGACGTAACGGATGACAGCAAATCACAGGGATCTTAGGTACTGAAGACAGCATAATCATGGATATTCACAAAATGTGAAATATTAGCTATGAAATAGTATACAAAGAATAAAAGTTTCATTTAATGTTTCATTACCTAGACTTTGGTATTTACATTTTAAATTTATAAATCTAATTTTGTTTCTTATAAATCTTAGAATATAATTTTTTTTTATTTTGTATTTATAATTAAAAATATATTATATATATTACTAACCAATAAAAATATTCATAATTAACTTATTTCGATGAATAATTTGACTTTAGTTAAAATTTAGCAAATTATTCTTATAAACATATTTCAATTTATATTTTATAGTTGCTTCGGATCTTAATTTTTAAGAGATTTTTATTCCTATATGCTTAGAGTTTGTATAATAGAAAATATATAATTTTAATGCAGTTTTTCTAATAATAAAATAACTTCCAATAATTTAGAGATTAATTTAGTTAGATATACTTAGAAAATTTATATTCTAAATAGCTCTCAGTAGAAATCTTTCAACTTTTATTATAATCTAATAGTGGTGTAGATTTAAAAAAAATTAAAGTAAACTAAACTTCAAAAGAATAAAATCATAAGATTATTATAAGGTTAAAGGTACAAGACTTGAATTATTTAAATGTGTGTAAATATATGCAATAAAATATCTAAATTTCTCATATAACTATGTTTCTTACTATAATGCTAAAACATCTCTTGAATGTTCTAAGCACATCTTAATCTTTAAAAAAAATGTATCAAAATTTTCAAGTGGTAAAGTCTCAGCATTAAAAAATGATTTTAGAATATTTACTTATCAATTAATGACTAATGATAAGATTCTTTATAAGTCAAAATGATTTTTTTAAATGTTTACTGAACTCTTTAAAATACATTCTATAATTCATTGAAGTTGAGAAATTTTAAAATCTATTTTTTCCAAGAAATGTCGGTCTAAGCATTCTGGTGAGTTCCTTAGGTCACATAAATAAAAAAGTAAATTCTGTATTTAGAAATTGTGAATCCTGATAATTTAAAAAGATGATATGTTGATGTTTTTCAATACGCCGAAATGTGTAATTTTATTAAACGTAAATGAAATATAAGAATGACGTAAAACTACCCAAAACCTGCAACACAAAAATTTATCTAGTTTATATTTCATGACTTAAAATATTAAGTTTTTCAAGTTGAACGTATTTTTGATATTATATAATTGCATTCTATTCATATTTGCAATTGGAAATGTATCTCTAGGACTGACCTTTAAATAAATATTAATTAGATGCTGGCTAAACAAGATAGTCTCTATGAAGTGAACATGTAAAACTGCAGATTTTCCTCCAAAATAAAGAGATTTCATCAAAACGCTTCATTATATAGGAATGAAACAGTGTTTATTAAAATTATTGTGTTTCACATGAATAAATACAATTAGGTTCAAACTTCAAAATACACCAACACTTATAAATTTCTATGATAAAACACTAACTTAAAATTTAACTACAATCGTGATTAAATAAATGAAGAGTTATTCATCTAACTCCTGAATAAAACATTTTAATTACTTGAAATTGCTTGAATATTTTAAGCAAATGAAATTCTTAAAAATTCATATATTAAATAAAATAATAAAAAACTTTAATTTACCACTCTTATTATTCTCATTTAATATGTTTTAATCAATATAAAATTATTTAATTTTGAATGCATAGTGAAATAATTAATATTTAATGTCCGATATATATTGACAACTTTAGTTGATATTCGGGTTAAGTTAAGAAATAATTATAGCATTATTTGTATTCATCTAGGCAATTAGGTGTGAGAAAATGTAATTAAAATGTGTAAACATTTCAATATATTTAAAGCAGTTTCATACTTTTAGATTTATTGTTCGAATAAAGTAAAGACTTAAGTGCAATATTTTGATTCACCAAAAAATTTAATATTACTAAATACATATAAAATGTGAAAAAGTTTTGGTATTTTTAATGAGCATGTAAGTAACAAGGTATAATATTAAGTACTAAATATGCGTGCTCATAACTATTTAAATAAAATAATCGCAAGTTTGATCACATTCTAATGTTTACCATTGAAATTTACGAATATTGAAAGATTTGGTATATTTCTTTAAAAAAAATTTCCAATGAATTTTATTATCTTATTTTGAAACATAAGTATTGATATCAATAATATTTCTTGTATATATTCAGGTCAATGGAATAATTAATTTTATACACTTATTAGTACAAACCTTTATATAAAACTTACTTTTTCAACCTTTGAATAGAGACTAACTGATAATAACACTTATTGTTATTCATATTTTCTAATTACAAAAGTTAGTTTATTAATCCATATAAATATGATATAACCTTTTAATGTAACTTTAAATATGATTCAAATAGAAAATAAATTATGATGATGGAAATGAGCAAAACCTTACTGGTAATATTTTAATGTGATTACAATTACAATTATTTATTTAATGTACATTTAAAAATATATATAAAAGATTTTTTCTATTATGAACGTATTTTTAATATAAAAAACTGCTTAGTGATTCATTTTAAATTCGTGTACTTTAATATTTATTGAATACGAATAATAAGAGCTGCTTTATAGTATTTCACAAGTTACAACATGCATGAGCGAAACAAGTGTGAAATAATCCTAAGAAATTATTTATGAGATAATACTTCATTTTATGATCTATAAATACTAATTTTCTGAATTATTTTCAAAGAAGTAAATCAAATTGCCAAAGTAGTTAACTTGTAAAAATTCGGTAGAATGAAAGTTTAAAAATTCATGGTTATCTTACAAAAATTATCATTTATTAATGAAGATTATAAATTTGTAGCTTCTTAAAAATTTTGATTCTTATATTTAATTACACCTAAATGTTGTTTTCTACAATTTTTGTAGAATATTTTAAAATATTATTTTAATGTTATAACCTATATAGTGTTAAATGAAATTTATTTTGACTGAAAAAATAGAATTAAATTTCCTTATTTTTAAATACTAAAAATGGAACAGTTATAAATTTCAATTAATTAGCTTTAAAAAAAAATATTATCTTCAAAGTATTTTAATAAAATATATGAAAATAATTCTATTTTATAGCTGCGTATAAATTGTATAAAAATAGGAATAATACATGTTTCATACAAGTATTTATGATTTTAAATTTTTAAAAAACATCCTTTAATTTGACTTAAATTCTATTTTAGAATCGACGAATGTTTTACAAACACATTTTCAAATGGTTATAATTTTGACTGTAAATAAAGTCAAAATAGATCATTCTTCAGTATTTTTATTCTATGTATTTTAGGAGAAATATTTTAATATGTTTATAGCAGAATAAAATATTAACAATTTTTAATGCTTGTAAATTTCTGTTAGAGACCAGATACATGAGAATTAATACATATCCCATTGTTACGAAATTGTTATGATGTCCCATTGTTTTGATGCATGTAAAAAATATTTCTTTCAATGGTCTAGTCAGTTATTAGTTAAACATGTTCAAACTCATTTGGGATTGTTTTGACTATTATTCTTGCTGATAACGATATTGGAGCATATAAATGTATATATAAAATCTACTTTTAAATTAAAATCATAAATGGAATCATCATTTACGATTTTAACTAAAAAGATTTTTTGCTAGAAATATTTTCAAGTTTACGACAATGTAGATAGCATGCTTGAATGTATTCTCAAATTTATATTTAAATTCGTTTATTAATAAAATGACTCAAATACTTTTCCACTCTACATGATGAATAATAAAATTATTTTAGTACTCCTTTTAGTAGTATGTATAATACAAATACTTGTAAGTTTATTTTATAATCTTATGCATTTTAATGATAAAATCAAGTTTTTTTAAATAAAAATACCTACAATGTACCTTTATTTATAATTTTGAAATTATATTTAAATTTAATATATACCATGTGTACATGAAAAGTATTTATTGCTGAATAAAACAACTTATTTTCAATAGCTATGAGAAAAATGTTCACACATAATCATCTTTAAGCAATCAGTACTGAGAAAGTAGAGAGTAGGCATATGAGAAGATAAAACTCCAAATTTGATTAAATACTATACAAAATTTTGAAAATATAAACCATTAATGAAAGATAAAACAGCATTCTATTATATAAGAGACTGAAAAATTTATTTAGAACATTAGTAGATAGTCGTGATTTGATAACACTACATTTAATTATTTATAACTAATGGAATCAGTGTACAAATTGAAATCATAAAATTAAAAAACATTTCCTTTTTATTTAAAGCTAAGTGTTTAATTGATGATTTTAAGTTAAAACTTCTGGTAAAATAAATGCTTTTGTAAGGTCTCATTTATAATGTTAAGCAATATTTTAGTTTCTTTGCTGAAAGGCTATAATTTGTTTTGACAAAGTAAAAGTTCTTTCAATTTAGATTAATTATTACAATACCCAAGAACTGGTGATGCTTAAATATTATTTTTGTATAATTCAAAATTCAATGAAATTTGTTCTTAATTTTTTGTAAGTTACAGTCATAATTTAGTAACCAATAAAGAATCAGTTTCATCATTTCTTATTTGAATTTACTCTCTGGTCCAGTTTGAAAACAAAAAATCATCTAAAATCTTTAAAGTAAGATTAGCTTTTTACTTAATCATAAGCAAAATAACTAACTTAAACTCAAAACTTTTTTTCGATATTTGGATATTATATAAAAAATTTCCTAAGCACAGTTATGAAATGCTTTAAAAATTTTGAAATCGTATCTAAAATTTCTTTTAACAGTATAGTTCGAATGACTGTAATTCGAGACCTTATTTTAAACATTTATAAAAATATTGATGAATTATACTCATTCAATTTGAATGTAAAGAAAGGGATATAAAAAAAATTTAAAGAATTAAATTTAAATTTTAATTTTTAAAGAATTAGATTTGAAGAATTATTATCACATCCTATATCAAAAACATATTATTATTTCAAAATATAACAGAATATTATTTTAGGAAACTAATATAAGCTGAGAGGAAAAGTTTCATAAAAACTCATAAAGAGTGTATGAATCACAATGAATATATCAAATTATTGCAAATCTCTAATCAAAAATCTAAAAATATAGCTTATTTTTCAAATCTCTTCCCTTGATATTAAGCCCTGTTTCATCTACCCAAGTAGATAAAAACTACCACTATTGTTATTTGATTCATTACTTATGATTGATAACCATTTTAATTTCTAAAAAGAAGTTAGAAGCTTAAAATTGTCATTATCAAAACAAACTACACTCTCAGGCATGGTAGCAAATTTTTAGGTAATTTTTAAAAATGTTTATTTTCAAAAAACTATTTATAAACTATTAAATGCAAATAAATATACCATCAAATTTTACTGCATCAGCTGCACTTTAAACATATGAACATGTGCAAATAAAAATTTATGTTTCATAATATATATATATATATATATATATATATATATATATATATATATAGCCATAGTGGCCGCCACTGTTAGAGACCCCTACTGATACACGCCTCAGCATTCATAATGAAATTTCGGATGTGCTTTTGGGTTACAGCAGACCAAACAGCTTCCATAGGTTGCCAAATTTGATCTAGTGTTACATGTGGGGATATAATCTGGGTCAATCGTTTTAGCACCCATGGATCACATGTTTTCTATCGGCAAATAGGTCCTAAGAGCTAGCCAGCCAGGAAAGCAATTCAATCTGCCGATTGACAATATGCCGGTGCAGAAGACCAGTATTGGTGGAACATAACGCAGTGGTTCAGCATCCTCTCTCCACGATGTATCCAGACTCAAATGCGATCATTGTGATGTTGCAGACAGAAATGTGTCTTGTCAATAAACACAATTTCAATCCATTCCACCGTTTTCATCCTTCTTTCATCGCACCTTTGGTGGTGGAGACTTCTGTGATTTTGCATCAAGAGTAGACGAAGCAATTGACATCTTGCGGACCGACCACTCTGCTGTAAGTAGAGCAAATACTACACGCAAACACTGGATAATGCGTTACTAACTGAATGTGCGCTGCTATGGTTCGTGATGTTGCTGTGCGATCCGTCACTGCCATGTGCACAAATTGCCTGTCGTCACGTGATGTATTGAAGTTGAAGTGATCTAACACGTTGGTCCGTTGTACCCTCCAGGATCCAACGATCACATACCCACATTAAAGTTGTTTGGTTTCTTCCAGCAGGACTTCTAATTTCTTTAAAAGATAATCCACGAACTTGGTAGGCCACTATCCTTTCTCTGTCGAACTGGGATATTTGATCAAAAATGATCTCTGTTTTCTACGAAGCATAATTTATTGTTTTAAAAAAACACCAAAAAACCACAATTGTAGAATTTGAAATCGTCAAAATCTCCTTCAAGCCTTAAATAGTGCTTTGAACTGGCCACAGACATGGGTGGTGTTGGTCTACTCTAAAATTCGAATCATTTGAATATCATACCTGCACTTATGCATGTTGTAAATTTCATGTTATTTGCTTAGTTCATTCATGTTATTGCATATTATAGAGACTTCCTTAAGGGTATTGCATTTACGGTGGTCAGCAATATATAGTTAAAAAACCATTCTTGATTTAAGATTTCAAACTTTTCAGTGCATTTAAAATTTCGATTAATATAATTTAAAAACTACAACGATTTGAATAGAATTGTTTTTTTTGCATCAAATATATCTGTACGTCTATTGTTTTGGAGGGAAAGGATAATTATTATATATTATTAAAGAAATTTATAACATAAATC
>JAPDSC010049153.1:0-11008 GCA_026290005.1 Latrodectus geometricus
GTTTATATATTACAGAAAAATTACAAATTGAATAAATAAAGCAAAATGAAATATGTTAACTAACGTAAACAACTTAAACAGATAAATTCACGTTTGATTTAAGTATCAACATGAAATTTTCCTTCTATAATAATTAAAAAGTAACTGGAAAATAGAAAATATATAAACCAGCTGAAACTGTATGATTCATTACTTAACTATGTTATAACATGTATTAGTTCAAATATAGTACTGAAAGTAAGAAAATTACAATAAAATTATATTTTGCGCAATTTTGAAAAGAATTTCGAAAATTTACCGGCAAAGTTTATTACACATAAGGCTTTTCACAGATTATAGCCTTCAAAATGATATTATATAAATTAATGTACTTAAATAAAAAAACTATTTTCATCTATGCTAATTTAAAAAATGCTAATATCATGAGACTAAAAAACATATTCTAATTTATTATCATAAAATATATTTGTATTTCATTTGATCTTGAAGAATACATGAGTATTAATTAAATTTGGTTTGACTGAGATAAGCATTATAAATCATTTATAAAAAATATTTTTATTCATATACTAATCAAACAAAATGTCGAAGATGGAATATGGGTAAATATGTTTTATGATTTTTAGCATTATTAATAAGATTAATGAATGTTTTAAGAATTTTATTTAGGTAAAAGAAAATTTAAATTTAAAAATTATTTTTAGTTTGTGAAAATGTCAATGATTATTATCAATACATAATTTATCTGGACATACATATTTTAATATAATCCTTCATAAGAAATTTTTCTTTTTCTAATATAATTTAGATTCTGTTAAATTGCATGCATTTGTTATAAAAATAATTAATTTACCTATTTATGTGAATATCTCTTCAGCTTTTTTATATTTAATTTGATAATTTTTAACATATATTTTTGAATCAGCTTTTGATAAGAATATCATTTTTAATTTTTTCCCTTTTAGAAAATATTTGAAAGCTAATGACTTGTTTAATACAACATTACAGTATATTATCTGTAATAAAATAATACCTAAACAAAATAAGCTGAGTATGTAATTTTTTTTTAAATTCTAGTAAATTTAACGCATAATTCCTAAATCAAGAACTTTCAACTCTAATGAAAACAAAATTGGGTTTTCAATGACTTGAAAAAAAGTTTTTACATGAAAAAGATAATTTCAAATACACTGGCTTCTAAAAGTAAGGAAACAAAAGGGTTATTTTCCTCATAATGTACAAATTATATCGAAGCATATCGAAATATTTCATTTGGATGGCATCATGGGCATGTTTACATAGGAATGTATCATTATTTATTTACATAAAGAAAACTATCTCGCTTGAAGAGTCCATTCTTACGAATATGATTAATTAGTTTGTGTGCTAAAATTTCATAGAAACATGCCAAAAAACATTTTAATAATGGGTATTTCTATCCCCAGATTAAATACATAAGTGGCAATACGTTTCAATGCTCTCAATTAAGTTGTTAAATACAAAAATGGAAGTCAAAGTCAGACATAATGCTTTTTTCCAACTCTCATGTAGACTTTTGAGAAAGGTTTAAAGCAGGAATCTGTCTTCCAACATATGTTCTTCAGGATTCAGGTCCAGAAATCAATTTGTTCTTTCCATTCTTTCCAAGCCAAGACCTTAATTGCATCCATCATCAACTAAAGCTTGATGAAATCTTGCGTTATCATCCATTAGAAAAGAATCATTACAAATCACACCAGTCATAACATCATTACAAGGATCTGTTCTCAATATCTCATACCAATCACAGTTCCTCACAGGATCACATACAGCTCAGTGTAACTATCAAATGAGATCCCTAGCAAAACAATTAATCCACCATCTCTGAAAGATGTGTTTTACCACAATGTTGGATTGATGGTATCATATACCTTGTTTCTTTTAGATCAGTAACCGCTCTTCCATGTGATTCTGGACACCTTTGTAAGAAGTTCAGAGGCTAATTGTTGCTTATTATCATTATCATGCCCAGGATAAGCGTGTGTAATTCTCTATCTCCTGTTGAGGGAAACACAAAATTTGTAATGGTTTTGATCGTAATGATCTCAAATAAGCATAATGAGAAATTCAAATACATCATCAAATATGCTACTGATATTCAAAATCCTTGACCGCAAAAATCATATGCATTGATCTATATAATGTTACAGTCATATTTTGACATTAAGTCTTAGTACATTCCTTATGTCATATTTTGACTTTTCATTTTCAAAAGTTGAATAAATGTCTGCTGATTCAATAATAAAATTTTGTTTTCTAAAATTTAATAAAATTCAAACTTTTTTCAGAACCAATTATTAAACATTAATATATAATAAAATTTTTATAAGTATATTAAGTTTAAAATAAGAATATAGTTATCTATTAATTTGATTTAGTTGAAAAGTATTTTGCCGAGTATCAGTAATTACTTGTTGAAATCATTATTTACTTTGAAATAGCTCTTAAAATATTTTAATCCCTACCTACAAGAATTTTAATACATTTTTAGCATAAACATTATAGTTTTTATTTATAAAATCCAAATGAGTAGAAAATTCGCAAATGTAGAATAAAACTCTGCGACACAAAACATATCTTTTTTAAATATATTTCCCTTTATCTCATGCATTTAAGATTGTTTATCTTTTATAAATGTATTTTCATTGCCATCCGTATTATTTAGGTAATCATCTCACATTTCATACCTTTGTCCTTTGTGCATACATTTTAGAATGTATTTTCTGAAGGTTATTTAAAAACGTTTTTCTTTGAAAATGTATTAAGGCATGTCTTATTAGCTTCATACTTATTGTTTTCATATACATTCTGAATTTCTGAAAAGCTTAAAAAATTTGCTCAGTTTGATGCTAACAAATCTTGTTTGCGGTTAAAAAAAATGTGATTATTTTAATTCACCCAGCATCTTTAACCTGAAACTTAGTCATAATTTTTTTTTTAATGTATTAAGATTTAACACTATATTTTCTTAATTCTTTCATCAATAGCACATAAAGTATTTCATAGATCAAACAAATATCTTCATAATTTAGTTTTTATTTATAAAGGAAATAAATACTTGATAAAATAATAGTTAAAGGAATACATTTTTTATCAAGTATTTTTTATATAATGAGAATTTAAGTAAAGAATTTATGTTAACATAACTGTCATTAAAAATTCTAAAATAATTATGATTTAAATTTGCCACTTATTTTTCCAAATACATGAATATCTGGACCACTGACAAAGAATCTTAGTTTTCTTCAAGTTATTTAAAATCCCTTAAATATAGGAAAAATAAATAATTTACCTTCCTTTGTAAAGTTTCCGCTTCAATTAGAATACAATGTAGAATTATATAATTTTGAGGAGGATCTTTCCGTAAAAAATAAGCATATTTAAATTTGGCTCTCTGCCGGAAATTCTCATGAAAACTAAGAAAACACCTTTTTTGATATTGGATATTCAAATATATTTCTTTATAAACATTATTCTTAAAAATAGTCCTATAACAAATAATAGTAAATTGTTAAATATTTCATAGAACAAACATTATTTCAAACGTATTAAATATTTATTATAAGATGAAAAAAAAATCATCTTAATTATAAGAGTTTAAATGAAGCAATTTAACTGTACATATTTTCTAGAAAAAGGCATATTTAATCATTAACATATGAAAATATTGAAATAAATTCAGAACTTTATTTTAAAAATATAATTGTTTGTTGAAATCTTTTTAATTACTGTGTCTATTCAACCAACCTTATGTTAATTGGTATAAATCTGAAATTAAATACTAATTCAGTAAAAAAAGCTCAGTTTTGCATAAAAATTATAGTATTTAATAATAATCAAAAAAGTATTCGATAATGACCAGAAAAACATTTATTTCATAAAGATATTTTTGGAAGATAACAAATGCATTGTTCTTCAGCAACAGGAAAAATTGCTTTGTTTATTTTACTGTACTAAAATACCTTGACATTCTGCGGACTTCCTACTTTTATTTGATTATGTGAGTTTCCATTCATGATAGAAATACAGAACGATTGTGACAATAATGGTGTTCTAGAACAATTCGTTTCAGAGAAACCATTAGTCGATAAGAAGATTTTATTTGCTTTTATCTCATCACACATTATTCATGTTTAATATCTAACATTTTCTTAGTGTAAGTAAACATTTATTACTAAAGAGAAATTGCCTAAAAAGTATGCATTTAAATATCATGAAATATATAGTTCATGTATTCCAAGCCATCTCTGTTAAAATATAATATAAAAGATAATTACAATTTCCTCAATATTTGTCTAAAAAAATTAATTTTACTGTGAACATTTAAAAAAATCATTTAGCTTCAATAAATAAACATTTTATATTAATATGGTAATCTCAACAGTTTTTAGGGCTTTCATTAAGGCTTCAGAGAATTTAATATTTAATCTACATTTACAATAGTATATATTATGACAAATTACTACACATTAATGCAGCAAAGTAAATTGTAAATTACCCGCGATGTTAATATAGTTGAATAAAATTTAATTCCAAATGCTTTAATCACGTGTTTTACTTTCTTTGATTTATAGCAATTTTGAAAGTTATTACTGCTTAATATCAATATTAAATACAGAGTGTTTGAGATCAAAATTTTTAATTTAACTTAAATTGTGTATCTAAAACTATTTAAAACGTGTGACAAACCTAGTTTAGTTAAAATATTTATTACGGAATGAACTTATATTTTTTTTAACCTTCAATATATATTCATTTATCAACTAAGAAATCAATTAGACGATAATTAAGGGTTTTTCAGCGAAATATAAAATAATAGTATTGTTTTACTGTTTGTTAAAAAAGTGCTGTTTGTTTCATTATTTAAGTTATTAAAAGAAAATATACTTTATTAGTTGAAAAGTTTTCATCAAAACTCAAACAATTAAAACAGATCTGCTTAGAAAACATTTCATCTAACAATTTTTTCTAAAAATGAACCATTTTATATGAAAATCTATTTCCGACTATTAGACAGTATGTAAACCATTGCTTTCTAAGTATCTTATAGTTTGAGAAGCACGTAAACACATTCGATTGGATTAATGACATGATGACAATATAGGGTTTGTAGCCCTTCACAAGTTACATTGTTTAATTACATATACACTTTCGATTTAATAAGTTGTATAACAAGAGAAAGGATCAATTAATAAAAACATTAATTCACAATTGACTTCAATGTATGTAACAGTATAAAATCTCTGTGTTTTCTTCATAAATTTTAGTATTAAAATTAGAACATTATACTAAAAGACAAATTCTATGTTTATAATTTCTTCATTACTTTTGATATCATATTTAATGATTTGGATATAACACTTATACGTCTGTGTTCTAAAATTAGGATAATGTTAAACTTAATGCTGATTATCACCGTATTGCAAATATAATACAATGAAAAAATTTAAAATATATATTTTAATTGACTTTGGTAACAAATGAAATTAAACTTATATAACCAGTTTTCATATAAGTTTAATTTCATTTGTTACCAAGATGTTTTTTTTTTTTAATTTAATGTAAAATTGAATATTTTTATGACTAACTAAATGAATAATATATTTATCAAACTCATAAATAAAGCAGTATGTCTGCTATATACATTAATAACTTACATAAATTTACATAGTATCCTTGAATTTATCAGCACAAAATTAAAAACTTTAAGAAAATGGATTAAATTTTAATTAAAATTAATTTAATTCCTTTTTTTTAATTTATTTCCAACTAGCAAATTATTTAAAATACAAGCTCAAACAATTTCGTATTAAATCTAATAATAATGAAAAACTTAGTTATTTCTCAGTAAAAAATAGAGAATATTTTAACAAAATTTTGATATCAGTTTTTACATCGAAACACTCGAATAAGCATGGTTTTTATGGTTAAACTTATCATTCTATTTTATATGATTATTATTTCCTTTCAAATTTTTAAAGCACATTCATTAAGAAAAATTGCTTTTAAAAATTATTTTATTGTATTTTTGATGAATCTTTTCTCGTTAATTTAGTATGCGAATAGAAAAAAAACTTATGAAATTTGTAACAAAAAATATTTTAGAATAATAAGTATTATTTAGTAATATTTCAGAATAATGCATGATAAATAAGTTATTATTAATCACACATTATTCTGAAACATCATGATTAATAAGTATTATTTCAGAATAATGCATGAAATTTGATTATATATTTGCTAAAAAAGTGCTTTGCTTAATAAGTTTATTAGAAATGCACAATTTATAATCTGAAAATTTTTATAGAAAACATAATTGAATTCACCTATACGAAGATAACACAATATATTTAGTTCTTTTTATATAAAATATAACTAAAAGAATGTGTCAGCGATAGTTAATTATTTAAAATATTTCACAGTAAATTATTTATTTGATTCATTTTAAACGTAAATTTAACTTTTTGGAAATTGCATAAAATAATAAAATTTCCGAAATGTAAGAGCTATAAAATGAGGTATATAATAATATACTTTATCTGTATTAGGTATTTAAGTACAAATATATAAGTTATTGCATAAAAATTCAATAATGAAACATAAATTTGAAAATCAATAATAAATAAGCAAAATTTGGCAAATCAAAGACTTAGAAATTAAATTATAAATAATAATATTCCTCGGGATGGAAATGATCAGCTATGCAAATTACATATACATTCTTTTATAGCATTCACGAGAAAAAATGCCAGAAAATCATTATACAATTTCTCCGAAGTGTGTTGGTAAATAAAAAATGCTTCAATGTGAGCAATACTTACAAACAAAATACACAAATCATAAATAGAAAGAAAAATATTCAAGCAATACATATAACAATTTATCAAAGCAATTTACACAAATCCAGAGGAAATAAAGAATATTAAATGCACCACAAATCAAAACTATTTAAATTGACTTAATATCAATGTTACCAAAAGTTATTTTAAAAACTATAAGGTAAAATTGAGGTAGTTTAAAAACTTACAACCAAAATTCAAAGTTACATAAATTTATAACTAAAGCATAATTAAAGACATTTTCAGGATTTTTGTTTGAATTTCAATGCTTGATCTCTAGACTACTAGACTCTAGATTGCTTCAATTTTAGAAGAAATTATTTAATAAAATATATTTAATAAAGCATTTAAATTGATTTTTAAGAAACTTATAACTATTGCAGACATTGTAAATACTATTAAAAGCACGAAAGATAACATTCTTTTTTTCTGAAATCCTTTAAGATATAATTCACACTGGTTATTGGATATTTTTTAATTTTTAAATCGTTAAATTACAAAAATTCATTACTGATTTTCATTCAAATTTTGTCTCATTTATGTTTTACTCATTTTCAAATTGTATCTTATGTGTCTAATCTTTCTTCAACTGCTTTTGTGCTTGTTGGATTGTCAAATATATATATATATATATATATGGTGTTTATTATATATTTTTATAAAAATATGTTTGTTGGCATACACATTGCTGGAGAAAATAAAAATATATTTATTACTACTGTATTTTATTTAAAGTGAATTATATTGAATAGTGTATTTACTAAGCATATATATGTGTTTATATTTGCGTGTGTATGTAATTTTTAAAAATATCTCTATTTATTCAGTGTGTGCGTGTGTATGTAATTTTTAAAAATATCTCTATTAATCAGTGATAAAAATATCATTTGTTTAATGAGTGTTCTTTAAATTCTTAAACTTGTTTCTGAAAATAAAATTTTTTAATAACGTATTTGCTTTAATAACGTATTCTTATAACGTATGTCACATTCTTTTAAATAGGAAAGTTTTTGATAATTTGTGACGTTTCACTGAGAATATTCATTGGAAGATCATTTCTCGTACGAGTTACATAAATATTTATTAAATATTTCACAATTAAATCTTATTTCCTTTTTCATATTAAATTTTTTCCAAAGAATTAAAATTAATAATCATTTTTTATTATTCCAAAAACAATATTTAATTTTCATTTGGTGTTTTAACTTTGTCTAAAATAGGTTTATTATTCACGATTCTGAAAATTTCAAAAGTAAAAGGAATTTTTTATATGTTATTCTAATTATATTTTTTGTCTCGAAGTCAATGATAAAATTGTAGAACGCAAATAAATATTAAAATTATTGACTTCATCAAGTTG
Source organism: Latrodectus geometricus (assembly GCA_026290005.1). Taxonomy (NCBI): domain Eukaryota; kingdom Metazoa; phylum Arthropoda; class Arachnida; order Araneae; family Theridiidae; genus Latrodectus; species Latrodectus geometricus. The sequence continues at coordinate 8,239 of JAPDSC010049153.1, forward strand.
TAAATGAAATTCCAACATTTGAGCTCTGAGCTACCATAGAACCGACTAGTAAATGATTTCCAAAATTCTATTCATAAATCATGTAATTAGTAAATAAGACCATTCGGACTCCAAAAAACTAAATTATTTTGTTCAAAAAAGATGTCAGTCCTTAAAAAACTTTTTCAGACAATAAAATCTTCTGTAAATTTTTTCAACTCTTTCAAAACAATACAAAAAAACTTGATATCTTTATTCAAATTCTGAAAAATAATGTAAAATGTTAAATTAAAATTTTTAAGGTGGTATGTAAGATGTTTTTATAATTATTTTAGGAATGTATGAATTCTACTAGCCTAAACCCATATTATTTATAAGCTGATAACTTATTATTTTACCCCATCATTTATTTTTTTAATTTATTTTAGTTAAACTTTTATGAATAGCTGTTAACAATTTTGCATAAAATTGTATTATACAAATAATGAAATATATACTCAAAGTAAATAACTGGGTAAAACATTATAAAATTTATAAAAATAGAAAATATATTGGATATTAGAATTATATTTTAGTGTAATTTATTAATGTGGAGTTTATAACCCTTGATTTTTAAATCAAATACATTCAAAGTTAAAAGCATAAAAGCCTTGAAGCATTTCAAACTTTCCCAATGCTTTTAATTGAGAAAGTTTGATTGTTGGGCACTTAAGGTGCTAAATAACTCCTCTCCTTGATATTGTAGATGATGAAGAGATCGTTAATGGAACTTGCATTATCAGATATTATTGTCAGTGATGGACAATCTGTTGCATCAAATGATTTTACATTTGAGTCTAGGACTTCATCCTGATACCAAGCAGTTGGCACTTAACCACGTCACGTCTGTAAATTTCTGGTACTGTGAAACTAGGCCGAAAACATCTGCTCTTACTCTCCAGGTTATTATAAATTTCTCTTCATATTACTATTAATATTTTGACTCGCCTTTGAAACATAGTTTTATTATAATTAGAAACAATTTGTTGGAGTTGGTTGTGACGAATATTTGAACAAAGACTCATTCTAAAAGGATTTTGAGCTCATTATTAATTTTGTATTAACAAAAATAGATACCAATTATTGATTACTCCTAAATAGTAGAAAGTAGTTTAAATATTAAAGATACTACAAAAATATTAAAAAAGATACTACAAAAATATTAAAGATACTACAGATACATTTGACTTTAGAAAACATTACATAAAAACTATTGAACAATTTACAAATTAATATTACTGAAAAAGTAAGAAATATTTTTACTAAAATATTGCATTTTAGCTCCTGGTTAATATACAATAAATGTAAAATATTAATATTCAAATTAACGAGGATATGTATAACACAAATTATTTGACCACAGAAAAAATATTTTTACATTTATTCCCAATCCTTACAAATTAATAAGTATAAATTCAATATTAGTTTAATTCCCTTTAAAATAATTGGAAATGTTCTTAAAATCATTTAACTTGATATAAAATTATTTATTTTAATCTACATTTATTTAAAATTATTTTATTCATCATTACACATTAATAATAACATTATTATATTCATACTTATATATTTGATATTTATTTAAAATAGTTTAATACTGCTTCTGCCAAATTATTAATTAAGATATTGACTGAAAATTGAGTACTTTCTATATTAACAATTCCGATAATATATCATATTTCATGAGAAAATATTTCATTTTCTGGATAATTTTCAATTGTTAATGGAATTCATCTATCAGCAAAAGTTTCAACAACTTTCTTATCAAATGAAATATTATTTATTCAAATGAAATATTCTTTTAAAATTACCTTTAAGGCAACTTAGCTATTTAAGCAAAATTGAAGTAGAAAGTTGGTACACATCAACATTTTTTTTATTTTGAAACAATTTTTTAAAAATGTTGAAGTAAAAAATTTATTTCCATACAATTTATTACATGTGAAGAAAAATAATAAGAAAAAATTATTTTAAAATGGTGCATATAAAGTTTATTTTTTAAATATTTTTTTTTTCATATTTAGGGAAATTGTTATGGAAAGTAGTTCTTATTGAGTCAAAGATATATCTTTATTATATTTCTTTATAAATGAATAATTGAACTTGATATTATTCATTTATAAAGAAAATGTACTGTGATTGTTTCAGAAAACTTCTTAAAACACATTTAATTTTGGTTATTATGTATTTATTTATTAAAATGTTATTCTGACAACATGTCCGTTAAATAAAAAATTATATATTTTTATTTCTAATTATATTTTAATTTGTTCTTGTGAAATCCAATCTTAATGAAATGTTTGTACTAAGTTTCTAAGCATTTTGATTTCGCTCCAATACCTTGCAAAACTAATATTTTACTTCTGTTATTAATTTTTTTAAGGTTTATTTCATGAAGATGTTAGCATAATTTATTTATGGTTTCAATCAATATAATTTCTTATGTTACACATATTTTATTATCTACATTTATATTTCCCAGGTTTAACAATTTATAAGCCACTTTCAACCATGTTAGATACTATTGTTAAAATATATTTTGCACTTAAATATGTTCAAGCAATTTTACGTTTCATATTATGACTTTTGATATTGCAGTTTGATTTTTATAACGAAATTATATGTATAAAACAAATAATTTACATAATATTTTGAAAATATATTCAAAATATATATATGTAGACATCTTCTGAAAAAAATATTATAATTGAATAGAGAAAAGGATTAATATTACTGTCTATTTTAATTTAAT
>JAPDSC010049160.1:0-20660 GCA_026290005.1 Latrodectus geometricus
CAGAAATCAGTGAAATTAAATTGATTCTTTATATAAAATAAAATATAACCAATTTTAAAGAAAAAATTATCTATTGAATTTCTTTGAAAAATACATCAGTTCCCTTACTAAGAAAATCTATAATTTGCAATACGCCTGATGTTATTTGTATAATTTATAAGATAAAAACTAATTTCAAGAAATATTGGAGGCCAAGAAAATTGGTAAATTAAATTTTCAAATTATTTTGCAGAATGAATAGTTGTAAGTAAGATATTTTGGTATTCAGTGGTGAAGGAAATTATTTATCCAATTAAACATTTTTGAAGTATTTGTTTACCTTTGTTTGGGGTAAAATACCTTTGTTTGGGGTAAAATTACTTTTAGAAAGTATATCATTTTATGAAACACATTTGTCATTTAACAATTTTTCTATCATATGACATTACTAAGCTTAGATATTATCGTAATCATTCTGCCATGCATAAATAAATGTCAAGAAGTCTATTTTATTCTTACCATCCTTTTCTGCATATCTTACCGTATAATCACTTTTAAATTCGTGTTCAGCAGATGACAATCTGCCTAATTCTGAGCTGAGGTTGAAAGCTGTTTGGATGGGATCTGTGGAAGATAAGCAAATGAGGGAAGGAGAAGTCAGAGCCCTGTAGGCATTTATGCGTGATCTGGAATGACGCAAACAGTCATCTTTTGTTGCGAGCACACAGTCGTCGCAACCACAGCGCACATCGTGTGGCATAGGAAGTGAAGCCCCTCTGTCCAATAAAAGCTTAATGATTTCGTAGTTGTCTCGATGAGATGCGAGGATGAGTGGCGTAATGTCTTTTGTGAAGGATGCCATATCGTTATCCACTGCTTCCCAGCTCTAAAAATAAATTAGATCAAATAATTAGATTCTATTGTAAATATTCTGTTAAATAAACAAAATAAATATAATCAATTTGTCAAACTTTGATAAGAGAGAAAATTTCCAATTTTGATGCTTTCCTTATTTTTGTGATAATTTGTTATTGTCCTTAAGAAGTGCTCATTTTACTTTAATAACTAATAAATAACTTCTTCAGATATTGTACAGTGAAAAAAATTTAATTAAAATTTTATTAGCTTTTCCCCTAAAAATTTAATTTCCATTAATATTTCCTTTTCTCATTTCATTACCTTTTAATTGAAATTTCTTATATTATTTTTATATAGAAAATCACCATTCCATATAAATAGCATAATAAAGTTCAAAATAAAAAGTGAAATTACATTTACTTACTAAAATAGACCGCTGTAAGTCGGTGGAAAAGAAGGTAATTGATTATGCTTAGTGATGTCGATTAGTAAAAAAAAAAAAAAAAAAAAAAGCAGCTGGAAGAGTATTACCTATTGACTTGATCAAACCATATATTTAAAAACATACAAATTCACATCAAAAAGTGAATTTGCATGCTTCATTTCATGTTCGAAAAATTATTGTTTCTTTTGATTGAATTTAAAGTAAATTAGGAGTAAAAGCAAATTTCAGATATAAATTCAATAATATTCTCATCTTTCAGAAATTTATTTAGGGTAGAATCATTGTAATATGAATTACAGCAATATCAATCCATTTTCAACAACCACCATATCCAATTCAATTAAACGTGTTCAGCTCAACTCAACAAACAGAACTCAAAAAACTCCCTGCAAATTAACAAATCAACTAATCCAGAATATAACTGAAACTAAAGTCTCAATAACCTGCATTCAAGAGCTTTACATTTCTGAAAAACTTATAAAAAGGTTACCCGATTTCCTACTAAAATCATCTTTGATAAATCTGCTATTCAAACTCCCAGATTAGCACTTGTCATCACAATCCCAATAAACCCGATTATCTTATACAGACATAGAGACATTATAGCAATCTAACTTAATTTCTCACCTCTACTAATAATTCTTATAAATCTGTATTTGAATCACCATTTGAAGACATCAAAACAATGCTAGAAACTTTAAGTACATTGCTCATTCGGTTCCATCACCATCAAATTATTATCACTGGTGATTTCAACGCCCACAACATCCTTTAGAACTATCCATCAAACAATAACAGAGGCCAAAATTTCATTCTTTGAATCACTAGGACGTATTGAACCAACACATCAATCAGCCTCACCATCTTCTCGGCTCTCCTCCACTCCACCTCCAATTCAAATACCAAGCATTAAAGACAGCAATCTTCCAAATTAGGGAACCAGTGAACATCGATGGGGAAATTCTTCATCCAGACCAAATAGAAGGAAAACCTCATAAAGATCTGATTCACCCAGGTAAAAGTCATCTAGGAATCACAGTTATCATCAAGTTAAACTCAACCTTACAGCCTACTCCCAACCACCCCAACTACTATACAGACGGGTCAAAAGTGGACGAATCAACTGGAGCAGCTTTTGTCTTACTAATCAATGACAGCATCATCACGCTAAATCCCTTGAATACAGTATACCAGGCTGAGAGAGAGGCTCTGACCATCCATGAAGCCATAAAGTACGCCCTAAACTCCAGTTAACCACAACCAACAATCTGTTCTGACAGTCACTCTACTCTTCTAGCCATCAACAATCCCCTGCATGGCTCCCCCCTAATTCAACTAATTCAAACACTGATAACCGATCCAGCAAATTCTAGTAAATTCATCCTCATCTGGACCAGAGCTCCTATAGGTATCCAAGGCAATGATCTCGCAGAAGCGTCTGCCAAAGAATCAACCAAACTTCCAAAAAATGATCAATAACATATCAAATGATATCAAGCTTCCATAAAGCACATTCTTAAATTTCAAAATTAGCATCATTTTAAACCGCATGGATAATAGCTTACCAGGGAAGAATTACTTACAAAAATAATTTCTAAAGTCTCTGAGCCACAACTACTGGATAACCCGTACATAAATTACTTCGTAACAGAACCTGGTCCATTACCAACTTACTTTGAAAAAAATAAAAAGAACGTCTTCATCTCTCTGTAGCAAAGCAGGCAATCCCTTCCTTTATATCACAGAATGCACCTACACGGTCCAGCATCATCTCAAATGCCCTCAAAACCTTAGCTACACTGATTTTCATCAATTCTGACTTCATTCAGATCTCCACAAGAAAAAATTAACATTAATGACTAAGCTTCTCACAGAAAATGTTCTTGATTTGTGCAAGAACAAGATCCCTCTTTTTACCTGCTCCACATACCATTCATCAGACTCTGACTTTTAACCTCCTATGTTTCAACAAAACTAATCATTTACTTAGAGATTTCACAACTGAAATGACTGCATTTTTCTTACCAAACCCAGAATCAAGGACTCTGTATCTATACAATAGTTGCATTCTCCATTTGTACATAACTTTTTCTTGTCTTATTAACTTATACTTTTTAAGTCTCTTTGAAGTTTCATATAAATTTCAATCATCCATCCTTATGTTATCATCCTTCTCTGTAACCTAGCTGTAATGTATTAGGTACTGCGTGACCCAATAGAAGGCTTTAAGGCCCAACCATTGTAAAGGTTTCATTCTCATTAACGTGCTGGGGTGGTGGCACAAATTGGAAATGACCTTTTGGCTCATAAAGGGTGCTGCTTGCTCTCGATTGTGATGAGTGAACTAAGACCGGGAATCGAATTGTACAGAACAAGGTCCTCTCTCATCTTTTATGCATGTAAGTAATATGTGTATGAATTAAAATTAAAGAACCAGATATGAAGTCTAAAAAATCATTCATATTTATTTCCACCCTACAAAAGTACTTAGAAAATAATTACGGTCACATTTAGTTTCCATTTTTTTACCTTTCTACTTTTTAATAAGCTCCAACTATACTGAAATTAAGTGGTTTCATGGATTGACTAAACTTTTATGGTTGATATCACATTTTTACTTGATATACAGATTCAAATTTCTCGTTATATGATTGGCAAAACTTAAAACTATTTATTTAAGCTTAAATATCACATATTCTTTTAATTACGATTGTTCATGATTAATGAATTTCTTATTTATTATTTTACAGTGATAGCTTTCAAATTGAGTAAAACAAAAATCAAAATGATGAGTTAAATAATTTGTCTATTATCTAATTTTTTGATTAATTCATTGAAAGTTCTGATATATTTGAATAAATAAATTTTAAAACAGTTTTTTCATTTTGCTGTTTATGATGTTCCTATCAATTAAGAAAGAAGAATACTTAATAATCAATACTAAAATTATATATTAATTGTAAAAATTATAAGAATTTTATTTACATAAGGTTTTCCTGGAACGTAAGTTTTTTCTTCATGTTGAAGTAGCGTTTCAACAGCTTCGACATATTCTTCACTAATGGCATGAAGTAAAGCATCTCCTGCTTCTATTCCATTAGCGAGGAGAAGTTCAATAAGTTCCATGTTTTCATTTTCTATAGCCACAATCAAAGCGGTTCTGCCGATGGCATCACGACAGTTAATGTTGAATCGAGGATTATCCTTGTGTTTTGCTATTAAACTAAAAAATGAAACATACGTTTTAGAATCAAATCTCTACAGAATTCTCAAGAAATATAAAATTCGCAATTTAAAATTATTAAAATATCGATAGTATTTAAACTGAGATCCAAAAGTCAAAAAAAAAAAAATTCAATGCAATACCAAAGCAAGATAAGAAGTGCAATAATTGAAATATTCATCAGTAATTAAAAAAAAAAAAAAAAAACACCCCACACTTTACTCGTAAATGTCAGAACAAACTGGTTGGAGCATAGTAATTTAAATAGTTATGCCAAATCTATTATACTATTACGACAGTACGTAGTTAACAGCCTAAATGATGAAAACTGTTATAAATCCTTTTTAAACTTTTATCGTGTAATGCCTGGAAGCGAGATGTTCTTAAATAATAGACCGTATTTACATATCTCAAGGGAAGAAATCGAAGCAATCAAAAGCACCCTTTTTGATAGATACAAGGGAAGAAAGTCCTAAAGTAGTAGCACTTTTCTTGACAGATATGCTAGAAAGAAGTTAGAACTCAACACACAACTTTAGTTGTTCAACTGTGGCTAGAGTCAAGCTTGAGACTTTCTACTCCGAAGAAGTCTTACCACTAGACCTAGTCCTTTCATTATTAATACGATTATTTTTAATAGTTTTTGTAGATAACATTATAGACATATAAACGTGAAATGAATGATCAGAAAGCTCTTTGGGGTTAGATGAATTCTTTCTAGTGTCTTATGCTTTAGAGATTTTGAAATTTAATGAATGGAATTAAAGTCTGGAACCTATGTATATATAGAGACTTTTCTTACCCCTTAAAATCATCAGTTTTTCTCTGTAAATCATCTTTAAAAATGCAAAAGGGCCATATGAAGAGTCTCTGACTCCAAAAAATATAAATTTTCTATTTCATGGTGGTATGGTAGCATACACAAACATTAATGAATAATAAATTAAAAAATAAATGTCTATACTGAATCTGCGTTTATTATTGAAGGAAACATGAAATGATTGTAGATTTACTCACATGTTAAGCTAATAGAAAAGCATAATTAAGTACATGACAAGTTATTTTCGTCTCGTAATTTCTAATATATTTAATGAGAAATCAGTAATCTATATGGAGTAGAAAATCCTTTGTAGATTTCTTTAATCTTAATGTTGTCATGACATTGTTGAATATAATCTTGTGCATTATTATCACCAAAATCATTGGTACATATGTACAAGGGATTATAGCACATTTACACTGACATTGGTTCATATTTGTTGTTCATATTATTATAATGATTTCATACCGGCATCATAAACCTTAAATGTCCTTAACATCATTTTGCTCAAAGTTATTGTTTTTAAGAGTTGATCCGCTAACCACAACATTGATTTTTTAATGTGTAATCATTGAGACCAACAAAACACTCTGTGGCTGGAGATGTGACTAAGAGAAGAACTCTTGAAATTTCAAATGGCTATCCATTCAGAACTATTTATCTAAATACCTATACGGACATATTTTTAATGAAAATATTTTTCTTTTTGTCATTTTGATAATTATTATAGTAAGAGGGTAAATACGTTATCATATTTGTTTTTAAGTATGATAACTGTTTTTAGTAAATAATTAAATGTATAAAAAAAACTCACTTTGACTATATGAAAATATAATTATACTCGTTACCTCACAGTATGCGTTTTAAAATTACATCTTCTTTTAATTCATCTCTTCTGTTTCAATATTATCATGTTGTTCAATTTATTTCCTTAAAAACATATATTGCAAACGAAATTTCTGAAATACTTTTTTCTTTATTTTGAAATGTGAAACAGCATATATTCTTTGCAGTGAAAAAACGTTTTTTTTATATTTTTCTAATAATTTTGAATATCATTAGCCAGTATGCCACAAAAAATGCATTACTTAAACAAATCAAGTAAATCAAAATATAATCACTATCTACAAAAAATATCAGATAAAAGTAATCTTAATTAAATTAGTATTGGATATAAGAAAATCTATAAATTCTGTAACATATAAAACTTACAAATAATACAAGATAAAATCACATAATAAATAAAAATAAATTTCAGTAATTTAAAAAAAAATGTTTGTAACATAATGGTGATAAGAAAAATTAAAGAATTTTGTCATCATGAAAATAAATATACTTTAGAATGTACTGCTAAGTAGCATGTATTAGTGGAAGTATTTCGCTCTCGTTATACATTAGTACTTGTTAGACTATTATGAATAATATTTTTGGGCCTTTGAAGGTGACCAATAAATTTTAAGTGTCACTGCAGTTTGTGAAACTACGTTTTATTAAATGGTTCAAATGAATATATATGTTACGGTGAAACACCGAAATCCGGAGAATGTCGACATTCACCGGTGAATGTCAATATTCACATAGTCGCTTGGTGTATGTCCGAAATATTTGCTAAATACCCTTATTTCTAACTTTCACCGGTGAATGTCGACATTCACCATGCACTGATGGTGAATGTTGAACATGTCCGAGATTTATGTTTTTTCCGTTGTAATTCAGTCGCTATAAATTTTTCGCCTCTCTTTCTGAGAGGAATAACTCTAAGAACTTAAAACACGCAGTACTTTCAAAATGAGAAAGGAAAATTATAAAAGTAAAAAGCTTACTTAATTATACAGTACGTTCCAAATGAGAAAATAAAATAATAGTAAGAAAAAAAACTTACTAAATTATGTGAATCAAATCTTATTTATTGCAACAACTTAAACTATTATGGCACTTTGAACTGCACAAGAGGCCCTTACTTTTACAACTGCATTTATTTAAGAAACACTTCCTTTTGCAATGACAGAGGGTATCGCTTTGCCCACTGCTTCTTAAATTAGCTGCAGCTGCTTCTCTGAGCGAAATTTTTTGAAAAGAAATCTTATCTATGGAAAGGAGCTTTTCTTTATAAATTTCGAACTGATTACGTGTGTACAGCTGCTTGAGGGTACCATTTTCATTCGCAAGTTTATGGAATTCGGAGTCTTCTATTCCAACAACAATCGCTAACACATTTTGATTATCTGTACGACCACGGTCAACATCAGAGACTAATTTTCGTACAGTATCACCAATTGGAGCAGGAAGAAATTGATTTTGTGAGGTTCGGAAAATTTTTGTTGCTTACAGCAGAAGATTCTCTTTCGCGGTCGCTCTTTTTTATAGAAATTAATTCGTGTTTTTCATTCAGAACTTGATGGGAAGACGTGGTAGATTGCAAGTCCTCTTCAATATTTTTCTTTGGAATTTGGTTTACGGTTTGACCACAAATCAATTTTTTTCAAATTACTAGTTTCTTCAAGCTGTTCTTCAGTTTCAAAAGTATTGGCTATTTCTTCAAGTTGTTCCTCAGTTTCGATACTTGCAACATTCGCTAGGCAAAAAAGACGATGCTATGCCTCTTTTCGCTTTAAAATCAAACACAGCTTCATAAGGACTTTGGTTCATTCCTTCGTGGTATGTAGTGTTCTTGGCAAATTGAGCAAAGGGTAAACCTTCTGACCATTTATTTGTATTGTTATCGTTCATCCATGCAGTTATCATATTCTATATATCCTGATTGGCCCTTTCAACTGAGCCTTGTGTTTGACTGTTTCTCTGATTCTCTGATTTCGGTCTTTCATGGTAACATAAAAACTATATTAAAATGCAAGATAAAGAATTCATGAAAATAAATTTGATTTTAATAAAATATTCCATCTAGGCATCCCACTGTTGCTAGTATCATGAGTAAAAACAATCAAGTGCTTGAAATGTCAATAAAATAAGGTATGTTTTCATTCATTAAACAAATATATTAGATATGTAATTAATTTGTCACTAATTCCTTAGCCAACGAGAAAAATGATTAGGCTTTTATTATTATTAAAAATTTTATCAAGAAAGATATGTTGCATTTTGAATTATTTTGGGAAGTGAACTTATTAAAATTAAGGCTAGATATTAGAAAATCTTAGATAATTTTGAACTGACTCATTTTAAATATTTTAATAAACTTTATGAGAGAAACTAATAATTTAAAAATGTTTTCTTGCAATTATTTTATTAAACATATAAATAAATTTTTAATTTTTTATTCAAATTTTTAACCTTTACAAAAATACAGACTAATTATGAGAAATACTGAATTGTTTAGCATTTATATTAAAAGGCACATAAATATACGCTACAGAATTTAACTCTATGAAATATATCACAATTATCTTTCAACTATTACAATTAATAGAATATGTACAATTTTTAGATCAACATACGATCGAACTTCTGGTACGTCCCCACGTTCAGAACAAAGCAAAAACTTCTTTTCAAATACTGATAATTGACATTCTCGTTCGCATTCCAAAGAAGTGATTTCGTCAACAGCCTGTTGATTGCTGCCTAAAAAAGTCTTGGATTTTATGTCATTTTGATGTTGTTCAGACTTAATCATTCCATCTGAAAAAATCGAGATTATATCATCCTATTGAATTTAAAATTACTTAATACTGATACAAGTAAACAGACATGAATTAATTAACTTCTGCTGGTTGAAATATATATATAAAAGATGTAAAGGATTAATTTAAATTAATAAAAAATAAAAGCCTTTTATAACCTTCAAAATGCCCCAAAATATGAATAAAACTGTACAGTACTAATCTTTAATAGAATAGAAAAAACAATATGAAAGTTATTGATAACGATTATAAATGTGATTATGGTTAATTTGAGAAATTTAAGTCCAGTGAATAAGTTCAGCAATGACATTATAAGTAAATTTACATGAATAATGAAGCACTTATAATATCCAAGCATTCAATAACGAAAAGAATTAAAACTTTAAAAAACATTGTTTTACAGATAGTCTTCAGATCTCGACCGACACTAGCAGCAGTACTGCATACGATAAACCACAATCCCGGAAAGCTGCAATTCTGTCTGTATCAAAGTCGGAAACATTCCGGTTAGCATTTCAACTTCCTACATGAGGTTTCAGAACTTTTAACGTTCAAATGCACTTTGTGTATGAGAAACTTGCTGTATAATTTCAACAGACACATTTTAGGTATCAGTAGTCGAGTTTTTTAATGAAATGCATTTGAAAACTCTGAGCTTGTACATCACAGTGTCTTCTGTGATGTGACTATATTCTATTTATATCAAATCATGAAATTAATCATAAAATTTAAAAAAAAAAAAAACATTTTCTGTTTAAGATTACTTTAGAGAATAATTTATGAAAAATACGTTGGATAAAGTGAAGTTTTTCAAAATTATTGAAATTCACCGTGGCATGAAATCCTTCTACTAACTGGAATTTAGAAAAGTGTATATGTAATACCAGAAAATTTAAGACAACAGCTCAGTCTTTCTATTTTTAAACAAGGTATAATTTAGACCTTTTGCTTTTAACATGTTTAGATTTTTTTCTTTAAAAAAAAATTAATGTGAAAAGTGTGCTTTAGTTGAAATTCTGTTAAATTAATCAATAATGCTACGACTAAAAAAACATTTATTTTCAACATTTATTAGATACAAGTTCTGAAATTAGTAATCAAGACTTTCTATTGCATAAGTAGTACTCTGTTTTTGATAATGAAAAAATTTAAATTATTTGTTTTTTTAGGTCTACTACTAATATAATAAGGGATGTATGCGTTCGACTTAATCTTATTAAATTAATCATTAATGCTGTGATTTTAAAAGTGTAAAGTGAAAACATTTTGCTAGATACATGTATTACATATTACAAAAGAAATTTTACCTATCAAAAATGAACACTTGTTTTTAATATTTATTTTGGTCAATATTTTGCTTATACTCAAATTTTTTTGTTATATAGTAACTCTGAATTTACTTTAAAAACAATGAGTAAGTACAGAATGCATAAATAACAGTCTTTGTTTCAGTCTGAATACAATAAGACAAACCTAAAAGAAGTAATTCTGTAATAAGGATGATGAAACATTTAAAATAAGTTAATGATTTTCATTTATAGTTAGTATACTTTCTGGTATGAAAAAAATAAAAATGAAAAAAATGTTGATTTTTTAGAAAGAAATTACAGAAATTATTATAAATAATAAATTCTCCCTCTTTCATATAATATTTAAGTCTTATTTGTAAAATAAGAGTAATTTTATTACTTTGTATACTTTACTTAATAATATAATTTATCCCTCACTTAATAATCAGAATGTTGCACTTCTTCTCGTATGCATATTTTATACAATTTTCTGTTTAAAGATAGAGAACTGTTTTGTATACTACATTTGTATTTAATCAGAGATATTAATGAGAAGCAAAAAAATATGCAGTCAAAATGTTCACATAATTCCATGTATTAACAAATATATTGGCGAATATGATTTTTTAAAAATAATTTTAAAAATTTATTACAAGTTTTTTATTTAAAAAATTTTATAACAAGTGTTTTTCATTAGTCATTCGCATGCTTTTTTCTGAATACTTTATTATTTTGATATAAATTGTCTCTTGAAATGAAATAAGATTTTTTCAATAAACTTTTTTATTTAATTGAAATTAGGAAAATAAATATTACTGCTTACATTATATTCGCGTGATCAATTTTCATAATTTTAAGAGATTTTAATGTTGAGAAAAATGTATTATTTTTGCTTCTTATATATGAATAATGCATAACGACATTTAGTTAAGAAGCATGCTCTGATATTGTGATATACATATATATTTTTTGTATATCACAGTATCAAATATTAATATTGAGATATATGAAAAATATTTTCAATTCCTTTCAGAACAAGTGTTTTTTTCTTTTTTGTTTTTCAGCCTTATATTTCATAAAATGATTCATAATAATTTTTGATATGACTCTGACGAAATGCTTTCTTCCTTAATAACTATAATTGAAATGTAAAATTTATCACTTTGCAATTACTCCTATACGATAAAATTATTAACTTCAAGGTCACATAAGAATAATTGTTTTTACTTTGAAGATTGAAAAATAACGAGGGGTAACCTAGGAAGACTCTGAAAGATGAAGCACTCAATTACATTAATTTATATATATATATTATATTTTTATCATTTTAACTTCTCTTAACATTGATCTGACCTAATGCATCATAAATTCTCAAAAGCACTCTTTTTATTTTAATATCTTCTGAAATTTCTCTCTTTCTTTAGATCACAAGAATACGACTATAAACGCAATTTTTGGAATATCCCTTTATTTCCAATTCAAAAATATTTTAATTAATTATTGATAAAGTTTTCCATTTCTTATATTTTAGTTAGTACAATTTATAATTTAGTTATTTAGCAGTCAGTCAATCAAGAAAATTTAGAAAAACTTTAATATGGAATTCTTCCACCCACAAAAATTGAAATAATTACCCTTTTAAAATTTTTGAACATACTTTGCCAATACCAAGATTATATGATACGGAGAAAATGGTTAAAATGATCTAATTTTTATTGAGGTTGGACTATTAAATGATAAAATTCATATTTGATATTGGACTTTCACTGTTGCTCATCTTTAATAACCTTTCAACACATTTGATGGATTTTTAGAGAATGTAACATACCGTTTAATAAATTTGAGCATAACTTCTAAGCCATTTGCATCCTTATGATTTGGAATAAAATTGCTTTACCGCACTAGACAATTCTGTCATCATGTTGTATTATCATTTTATTTAAAAATTTCTCTACGGATAACGTATAAAGTTCTTCTGGAACATCTCAAGTAAAGAGAAATATAATTTTTGTGTAAATATATTTTAAAACTGATTTTTTTTTTTTGGTGTTGAGCACAGTTTTGAGATGAAATATATGTATATATGTGGTTTTCCTATCAGAAATGATATTTTGTCTTGTGAAGAACTGAGAATCCTTGTCCTCAATCAATAACTGCTCGTTTCGGATAGAAAAATCATCAAACATTTCCAATTAACATCAACAGTAAAATTTCATTTCCTTAAATATTTTGATCTTTCAAACTTAATAAATAATTATTAACTTGTAAATGGTAGATTTCAATCACGAACACTCTCAAATCAAAAATGAAGTTAATTGACTAATGAGACACAGTAATTACTAACAAAATAGTTTCTTGCCCTCTTTAAATATATTTCTCTTAATTATTAAAAGTATTGAAACAAGTATTAAATTGTTAAATAATCTAATGTAATCATTTAATTAATGCTTATTTACTTTAACAATCTTTATTTGCAGTATTGTAAAGAAAGAAATTGCTATAAACGCAAATAAAAAAATGTGTGTCTTCTGGTGAAAAGAAATACCTTTCAAATCTGTACAATGCATACAAAATGCATGCGACTTAACAATTTATGAGAATAACGTCTTATAAATTGTTAAGTCACATACGATATTTTCTCGTCAATTAGAAGCAGATATAAATTTGAATGGTGTTAATTAGAAATTTTCAATAGTGTTACAAAATTTTTTAATTAGCAATGCAAAATGCCATAATGTAAAATAAACTTTTAATTTTTAACGATTAATTAAAGGATTGTCATTATCATATTAAATCAGCATTTATGTCATCTATGTAAATAATAGGATGCATCTAACATATAATAGTTTTCATATAAGGAGCATTTTGTGTTAATAAATAAGTCCACTGCAGGCATACTGTAGTTTTATTACGGGATTTATTTACGGGTTTTTATTTACGATATTGTGTCGACATAAAACTGAATTATTCTAATATTTTTAACGATAGTAAAATTGTGTTTGAAAACTTTTCGCAAAGACGTTTGATCAGAATTAAAACTCAGAAGAGATATTTATCATCAATGTTACATAAGTGAAGCATAGAGCATATTGTGCTCAATATATTTGTAAGTTTTTAGCACGCACAGTTTTTCAATTAATAAATTTGAATTGGCGGACGCGCTCCCATCAAATAGAATATCTTATAATTGTTTTTCTTTAAGAGACGTAATTTTAATTCATATTTGATCGTTTTGTTTTAATGTATTTTATTGAATTATGATTAGACGGTATTTCATTTATCTTTATCTTTCTATACATTTTTAGAAAAATTAATCTGTAGTGAATAAAGCAAAGAACAATTTTCTACATTAAGTTGAATCGAAATTTTTTCTCCGTAAATATTTTGACATCTGAAAATATCTATATACCCCACCTTCTTTAAAATGACTCTTTTCGTCAGTTTTTTTCAGATCATTTTATCTTAAACATTCATAAAAACAAGCTTTCTGATTAAAAATATTAGTTTTTTTAAAGAAATCATTTCAACTTAGGAATTTTTATGCATATTTATATGTGCATGCATAAAAAAGTGCAGACAGAATTTTGTAAATATTACTATCTTGTATCCTGAAAGGAAAAGTGATAATATGTCAAACGTTTTTTAAGTTATATCAGAACTGTAGGAATATTTCTTTTTTAATAATATTTATATAGAAAGCATGTCAATTTGTAAGATATGTATAATGTATGTTGCAACTCCTCTTAATCCAAACAAACCAGGTATGAGATAAATGGTGAAGATAAATTAACTATGCGGTATTATACAATTTAACATATTTTTTTTAACAAAGATTTCACTAGTGTAGTTGCAGTTAATTCCTTCACTAAAACAAGTACAGCTCTTTTATGTTATTACCAAAAAATCATGAAATTCAATTTTAAGGCATGATTGTATTTATAATTGTAATTCGATATTAAATTCAATCATCAAATTGCTTAACATCTATTTTCGTAAAATCAAATGAAAAGAATATATTATAAATTTAAAAAAATTTTTTTTTACATACAAAGAAATTAAAAACGAATATTTTGCTTATTTTTTCCAAGAACTTCACTGCATACATTATAATACACATACTACAACTTTGGTTTCCCATCTTTTTCTAATAAATAAAAATATCATTTTTTCTAACTAAATTATTTCATTAAAAAAACCATTCTCTTTACATCTACAAGAAAATAAATCAATAGTTAAAATTCAAGCTATTATTATTTTTTAATGTTTTTAAACTAGTTATTGAACAAAAAAACTTTAAAAATAACGCTATTTGTCACTAATGTTATACAATTCTACATTTAAAAGGCATATTCACATCATAGACAAAAAGATCATTTTCGATGATTAGAAGATACTAACAACATTAAAAACACAATAAAGATTGAATAACTAAGGTAACGTCCAAACCTAATTTTCTTATACAAAAAACTCATATTTACATACCAGGGCTATTTTTTAGACGATAAGTTTTCGTTCCTCTTCTACTTAAAAGCATTATACACCTACACAACTTAGTTTCACCATAAGCCTTCACACTGGCTTATTCAAAAAGTACAGTTGAAAACCAATGACGGTAAGTCATAAAGGAAACCTATAATGTGCCACTGGCGAATTGCCTCGTTTGGGTTTCTTCATTTCAAATCTTAAAAGATAGAAGAAGAATGACATTTCTTTAAATTATCGATATCTTCAAACAAATATTTTCTTACTGTAGAAATATCTTGAATAATTTTCAAAAGAAAGAAAAATCATGTTCATAAGTTACTCATTTAAAAGGACAAGACATTTCCAAGAAAAAGTTAAAAAATTAGTAAAAAAGTTAGAATATATTATAATTAAATATCACGCAGTATGCAGGTGTTTTATTCATTTAAATTCTGAATTAAGAAAAATAATGTGACTTTTTAGAACACGGTTATACATGAGTACCTGGAGACATAAGATTCTTATCTAAAATAAACACTGTGAGTCTTATTTATTTATTTAATCAATGTTTATATTAAAACGTTTTTAAATAGTTAAAGTGTTTTTTTTAGAAAATATAATTTTTTTATTTTTTTTGTAACCCAAAATACAATAATGAGCTTTTAAAGTCAACTGAAAATGGTCATTTACTTAATTTCTCGAAAATTTAATTAATAGATATGCACAAAGCTTAATTGAGACAGAAAATAAACAAATTATTTTAACAAGATTACAAATTTTTATTGCATGTGTGTATGGGATATATAATTAATTACATTAAAATAAATTTATATAGTGCACAAAAAAGAAACTTTCATTATTAAGTACAATACTATCATAAAATTGCCTCATTTCAAAGTATTTATTACTTTATTTCGTAGATTTTTGATTATCTAAAACATTTTTCTATTTATATATATAACAAGCGCTTTTCTCTTAATTTTTTAAATAAGTGTTAGAAATTAAAATTTATGCTACTTTCGTATGGAAATTGCAATTTAATTTTAAAAGACAAATGATTGCATACGTTTGACTGACTTGTAAGTTATAGTAATGGTAAATACAAAATAATGACACAATTAATTATATTATTACTGTGTGATATTTATAACTATACATAAATATAAAGATGTGTATGAAATAAAAAAATAATATAAAAAGGTAATATTTCTATATTGAGATTCTTTACGATACACTTATAAATGCTATAATAGAAATATTTAAAATAATTTCATCATTTAATTCAATTCAAAGTCCATTTCATAGAAAAAAAAGTTATCACAATTCTTTGAAAACTCATCTCATTGCATAGAAAAATCTTCGTCATAAATAGAATATTTTCCAAACTTTTTATGAAAATTTATGTCTTTTTTATTTCAAATGTATATTCTGATTGAAACGTTTCTATTCAATTGCAAAATAATTACTCAAATTCAATGAAATGCCTAAAAATAAAATGCAAAATATTGGCTCAAAGACAATTGAAAATCCAACGTATTTTTATGAAAGGAATGTTTGCTAGAATGAAGCTTTATCATAATTTACTTATTCTCTGCCCACAAGTAGGGAGAGAATTTAAGAAAGTTTAACCAAGTATTGAACCTGGGTGTGTAATTCTTGATCACAGTGTGCGTTGTATAGTTCAAATTCTATGATTGAAATATTTCAGCTTTATTGCCAATTATTTAATACTGAATTGATTTCTTATTACTATGCTTATTATATATAATTTATCAAAGAAAACATAAACGTAGGTCATCAAAATTAATTTTTCATGTATTACAATCATGTGAAAAGAATCATGAACTATATGTCATTAATTGTGTGAGAATCATTGATATTGCGCAAAGAATCATGTGCAAAGAATAACATAAATTAAATCACCTCTTTTTTCTTAATTTCTGCAGAAACATTGTAATGAAAACTATTTGATACATAGTTAATAGTGACCTAAAATTAAACGAGTATGAAATCTGTTTGCATTAGAAAATTATATTTCTTACCACGTTAAGAAAATATGGAGAAGTATAAAAGATTCACTTCGCTTGTGCAGTAAAAATGGGTTTCCAAAATTACAAGATTTTCCGACAGTACAGTTTACTTACCTAATTTGATAGAAGAGATAAATAAAAACAAACTATTATATATCATTCTATTATTTCATTAATTTTAATTTAATACAGTTTGTAAAAATTTTAATTTTTGTTAGTTTATAATTTTAACTTTTTATATATTTTTAACAATTACTAATTTAACATTTATGAAAAGCGTTTACACTATTATATAAAGATAAATAAAAGCATACTATTACTTATCATTCTTAATTATTATATTAATGTTAATAAAGCTAATTTAATTACTATGTAAATACTATATTTTAGTTTTAATTGGTTGGAATAAAATTTTAACTTTCATTTTTTAACAGTTACTAATTTCATTGTAATAGAATAATTTAAAAATAATATCTGTAAAATGTTCGTTCCTCATTTTCATATTTTTTAAATCGTTTTTAAAGAAATGTAAATTTTAATTACTTCCAGATGCAAATCATCAGCAAAATTTTTAGTTTATGTTAAAAATGCTTAAGGTCAACAATATTCATAAATTTAATATATAGTAATAATAATAGTAATTTTTTAAAGTAAAGGTTAAATATTTATTTTAAAAGCAAAATTTTTAACACTTATACTATTAGTTAATTTGGTTATCAAGAAAGAATTCTGAAATTTTATGTCAAATGTCTGTTGCTTTCCATTATGGTCCTCATTATTATTGATCATAAAAACAATTCTTAACAGTAAATTAAATGGAACTGCAGTGCTCTATAATTATTCATTAAAGGCTTCAAATAAGTCCTTTATCTGGTTTTGATTTCTGAAATTGATTTTTCAAAACGAGAGAGCTAATTCAATCATCAATTCATTTTTAAAGGATATTTTGGGGCCCAACCACTCAGGGAAAAACCAATTTTTTTTACATTATACAAACACTTAAGCAGAAACCTGTTGGAATTCAAAATTAGAACATAATTCTTAATTTGTTGGTTTGTCGCTCTGCGGTCACTCTTCGCACACGAGTGTTGATTGGACCAGGACTTATAGTTCAAAAACTGGAACCAATGAATTTTTTACTTTGGTGGATGTTCGTTTGACTGAAGCTAAGTTGTAGAACTTTTAGAGTACTTTCCTTACAACACATGAATATTGTCGGATGTATTTGATAAAAGTTTCTTCAAAATTTATTTTGATAAACATCTCAAAATCCATTTTTTAAATTACTATTTTTTACAGTAATATTTACATTACTATACATTAATTAAATTACTATACATTTTGAAAATATACTTATGCATATTTTCAAAATGCTATGTATATAAACTAATTATTTATGTATTAGGAATAATTGGGTCAATAATTTTTAATACTGATTCATTACATAAAAATAAACCCATTTTCTATAAATTTATAAAATTAATGCTAATTAAAAATAAAAAATATATTAAATAATAAATTTTATCTGATGAAACTATTTTTAAAACACATATTAACAGAAGGAATCATTTTAGTGTTATTGAATCATAGAAAAATTAATAAATTTGATATGATTTACATATCTGATTGCAAATTCAAAATCATAATATTAATGATTTTAATATTACAAGAGATTTTCACTAGTTATTTTTATTTTATGGCATTTTGATAACAAATCATGAAACCAATTGGTTAATAAAGCATATATTGCTTGAAGAATTAAATTCAAATGTTTATTTCATTTTGTTATGGGTTTAAGGAATGGCAACAGGATTTGGGATTTAAATTTTTCAACTGATCAATTTTAATATTTTTCGCAATCATTAAGGAAATATTTTTGAGAACAATTAAAAACCATTAAAATTACAATTTTGTATAAGTTGTAAACACGATAACAAAGAAAGCAATGTTTAAATTTATTATTTTATACTAATTCTTTAAATTTATTAAATACTGGTGTTATTTTGAATATGAGAAGAAAAAGAATCCCGAAACATACACATTGAGTTTAAAATACACAGTAAGACATTTCAGCTATCTTAATCGAAATAAATGGATAAATTCCTTCAAGTATTTTTCTCATACATATTAAGATTATTTTTATAATAATTTGCTTAAGTCAATAATTTGCCAAAATTAATACACTAATTATAATAATTAGTGAAATGGAATAATGATAAAATAATGAATTCAAAGCAATTACGTAAAATTTTATGCAAATATAAATTTAAAAATGTAATTACGAAATAAATTCATTATTCACTTTAATTTAATCAAACAATATCATGTTATTTTTAAGCCACTAATATTGATTTTTGCTTATAATTTTATGTATTTCTAATTAGCATTATTGTAAATACATTTAGTATTTTTTACCTGGAAACTATGAGGATTAACCATTTATTTAAATAGAAAAGTTACACAATATTCGCTTATTGTTAAATATTATAATAAAAAAGTTTGGAGTATGATATGGCATAAGTGTAGGAGTCTTTAGTATGAACTCGCAATGTTTCTTTGTGGTTAGAACTAAGATTTTTATTGGTCACGTGATAGTTAAACATACATTTTTAATTTTAAGCATGCACTGATTATGCATTTCTGATATATCTGTACATCAATTGACAAGAACTTTCAAGATTTCCGTCTTTGAGATGCGAAATTATGTTTCTTTCTCAAAGAAAATGCTCTTAAATATTTTGTAAATATCACAAAAAGACCGATATTTCTTAACTACGTATCAAGCCATCTATTCCCCGAAATCAAAGATTGGTTCTTATTGCTATTTGAATATCATGTAAATAGAAAAATAATTTTTGTAACAGATTTGCAAAATGGAATATATTATAATATCAAAAAGAAATGAAGGGAAAATTACGAAAATATAATGAAAAATAAAATGGGAAATTATTTTAAGATTAGTTAAAAATTAATCAGAATGTAGATAAAAATAATGTATGCTTATATATTCTCTTATTTACTGTAAAATAAATTATGCAACACATTTTGCCGTTTCAGATTTTGATTTGCTAATTTAAACAAAGTAATCAACAATTCTGTTTACTTTGGAAATTTATTATAATTTACCAATTAACATCTTAGTTTTATTGGTGGTCTTCAATTGTAGCCACCTAAGCTCAAGTCAGAAATAAAAAGAGTAGGTGGTTTTCAATGACTCAGTCCTTCCGAAATGTTCTATTTGTTTCTGGATATTTTCTTAGATTATAATTCTATGTCATTGACATTAACTATAATGCAGCTCTGGTGTGGCATAAATATGAGAGTTACAAACTTTTATTTAGAACTTTCATTTAATATTACAAATTTTAATGAAAATTGAAAAAGTATTGGCTATATTTAAAAGTCATCTCAGTCATCTGTAATTCTTCCATGGTGCAATGTTTATCAAGGTATTTTTTTAAGTTAGATTGCTTCATTTCTATAAGTATTTTACTTAATTTTCATAGTAAATTTCTTATGTTTTGTAAATATCAGTAAGTTCAAATTTAAGTTACAAATATAAAATGCAAAGAAAAGTAACACAAATTGTTGCAGTTCTAAAAAAGCTTGAAAAAGATCTCACTTAGAAAGCAAATCAATCTTCATATGTATTGGGTTTTGATAATTACAGTTCCTTATATCAATTTATTTGTATTTACATGTGAATATTGATTTAAAAAAAAACTCTCTATTTAGCGAAAATAAAAGTTCAAAGCACAATTAACGTAACCCTTTATTCAAAAGCATACTGTATCAAGACAATTCATAACTCAGTGAATTATTCATGAAACCATGACTATTTATAGGAAAGATTCTTCTTAAGCCATAGTTTAGGAGGAAAAATTTATTCAAACAAGTTTTAACGTTTTAATGCT
>JAPDSC010049169.1:0-10371 GCA_026290005.1 Latrodectus geometricus
TTTTATTTATATTAAGTTAAATGGAAAATTTTCATGTAACTCTCATGTTATCTTTTATATTCCAATACTTTTATATAAATATTTTTATTCAAATGTTGCAATTAATATATATTTTTCTTTAAATATTTACAGGATGTTACTATAGTGTTGATAGATATATAAAACTGAAAGATGTTGTAGGATCTGAAAGAGAATTCACTGTCACTCTAAATCTTAAAAGTTACTTGGAATTACGTAAGACCTGGTTAGCTTTTGGTGAGTTTAAAGCTTAGTTTTTGTGCAATATAATTTCATAATAAAATAAAATCTTGTTAGCTACTTGAATTTCATATTTCTTTTTTAAAAAAGTTTCCATAAACTTAATAAAAAATTTGGTTTATTGGTTGATAGTTCATTCTATTTCATATATTTTCTAAAAATTGTTTTGAATCATTTTTTTTATGTTTTTCTAAAAAAAATAAATAAAAATGATTTAGTAAAATAGCTATACGAAGGGTAATTATGTATTTAAAAAAAACAATACATTAATAAGCTGAATTTTAAGTTCATGAGTTTATGTATAATTGAAAGAAATAATTATTTTTGTTGAAATTGAAAATTTAATGAAATGACTTTTTTATCAAATGAGAATTTACTACATCTTTGGTAATCTGCAAAAAGTAATTGTGCTGTGCTCATTTTACTATAAAATTTAAAATTGTATTTTCAATTTTCATTTATTTTTATTATTTATTTTTATTTATTTATTTATTTATTTTATTGTTGCTTGAAAAAAATTATATAATGAATAGTTCAAGTGATTTAAGATATTTTAATACATGAAAAAACTATGTATTCTTATTAAAGTCAAAGATTTTAATGAGAATACATAACTTTTATATATTAATACTCAAGTGCGCAACTATAAAAAATTATAGTTGTACACTTGAGATAAAAATGTCCTACTTTTAACACATTGTTTTGTATTTTATAATTAATATTAAATTCATATAATAATGACATATATTTGTTTGTTTGCATGTTATGCGTTTGTGTAAACAGCAGTGCTACGTTTCTGTCTTGGAGATAGATTTCCATCTTAAAAATTTTTTAAGTTGAGATTTCAATTAAAAAATTGTTTTTAGAAAGATTTTCAATTTAGTCTAAATTTTTTTTTAATTAATATGCAAAAATAATTCAGTTAAAGAAACATGATACTAGTTTTATCCCAAATTTAAGTGGTTTTCAGAGTGAGGTTTATCATCCTCATCCCACAATCTAAAAACTACTGTGATGTGACTTGTAATGTCACCCTTAGAAATCAGAAAACTTTCTGCAATCAAGTTACTAAATACTAAACAATTTATCACTGCATTTATGTGTGAAAATACTATTTAAATTCTAAAAAATTATTAAGCTCATATAGAGATTAAATGTTAAAATGGAAGAGGATAAAAAGACTCAGACCCTTTATCAAATATTAAGATTCAGATTTATCACTTTCAAAAAGACCCTTATTCCAGATGGAAAATCTTTTGTAACATGTATTAATGACTCAGGTGTGGTTAAAATCTTGAAAGAGTCCAGTGTGCAAATTAAATAGTATTTTTTCATCAAATATCGATGATACTACAAATAAAATGGATGCAAAATAATAAATAAAATGCTTAAAGATTTCTATCATGAGAAGAATAAATAGGTTGTCACGTTTAGGTTTTAAAATAATTCTTTAACATACTATTATCTAATTTCAGACAGTAATATAAATTATCTTGTTTGTAAAATATAAAGAAAAAAAAATTATCAAATTTTGATCTTGCGCTAAAATATATGGTTGTGCAAAGGAAACTAGATTATGTCAACAAAAAATCACTATATTAAAATAATAAGTTATAGAACTAATTAATTATATTGTGTAACTGCATAAAATGATCAATAAATACTTTACTTTGAAATTTTCCTTTTTGGTTATTTTTAATAGTTGCACTCTTGTACAAAGAATCTGAAATGTTTGAATTAATTTCAACAAAAGTCAATAAAAAAATATTTTATTTCATGTTTGTTGAAATTTAAATTATTTTATTTCTGAATTTTATTCTACCTTTTACTTTTTTTCTTTTTTATTATTATAATTTGTCTAAAATCTGAATGTTTTATGGGTGTTATCTAAGAATTATTTGAAAGTTTTTTTTGTTGTGAATATTTAGAAAGAAAATAATGAAAACAACATTGTAAATTTTATGTTTTAGCATAATATGCTTATTTATTAATTAGAAAATATTTCTCAAAAAAAGTTAGATATTTGAATGATTAAATATTATAAGGTATTAATAAAGTTTTTTAGCTGATTAGATTAAATATTCCATTTTTCAAAAAATATTTTGTTAATAGTATAAGCAAAAAAAATTTTCTCTTTAATAATTTAACAAAAATAACATAACTCTAAAACCGATTTAAAAAAATAAAAATAACATAAAAAATTTTTATATTTTAAAAAGAACATTAAAATTTTTTGTTATTTTTCTAACTTAATAAAATAACTTTTCTGCTTTTAGCCATTATTACTGGTGTTCTTTTTGCTATCCTTTTTTTGGTTATACTCTTCTTGAGGAAACGAATATTCATTGCTATTGCTCTAATTGAACAAGCTAGCAGGTATTTTTAAAACAATTTCAATATTTAAATAGCATTGTATATTTTTTAATATTTTATTCTGATTATAATGATATATTTGTTAAAATATTAGTTGAATAATTTTCATTGATTTATTACACAATAAATTGTATTTAATATGTGCTTGTATGTATAGTAATTATTTTATTTTAAATCTAATTTTATATACTTTCCGTTTAAATATCAATATCTTAATATTTAGTGTACTTTATAATTGCACTTCAAATATACAATAATCTGCTTTTTCTTTTTATTCCTCATGTAATTTTATGACATTTTCTGAAAACTTTTTGTTTTGTTAATAATACCAATTTTTTTCTAAATCATATGATACAGAAATTATAGTCACCATTTTTTTTAATAACTAATAATTTTCTTTACAAAAAATTATGTTTATTTCATTGTTTCTATTTATCTTAGAATTTCAAATATATTTCCCTAATAAAATTAATTTGTTTTAATTTTATTATGTATAGAAAAATGTTGATTCCTATTGCTAGTAAACACAGATAATTTCTAATATTGTTCTATATATCTATCTAATTCAGTTTCTACAAATATTGGCAGTAAAGTGGCCTGATGTTAATTTATTTTATTTTTTATCATTTTATAAGAGATTCATAAAAATTATCAAGGAATATTTTTGAAACTAAGAATATTTTACTAAAAAACAAACTAAATGTAAAAATTGGAAAATATGTACTTTTTAAAATTATTATTAATTTTTTTTTAAATTCCTCCAATTTAAAAGAGGAATTTTTAAATTTCTGTTGAAAAAAGAATAATTCAGGAAATTGTATTTTAAGGAAGAATTAAATTTTATTTACTGATGAAATCATATAATGATATTTTAAAATTTTATATTTGTTATCTGTACAGATAAAAAAAATATTGTTTCTCTAAAAAGGGTAGCCATAAATTTTCTACACTCACAATATTGTCTATCAAAAAATATTTCTTATAAAACATCCCAATTATGTCTGTGTGGTTATAGAATGAAAAGAGATTTAAAAAATAAAATTTTTAATATTTGTGTCAAATTCAGTTTCTAGAATTGCTTGAATAAATAATAATAAACTTATTACAGTTCTAAAAAGTTAACATGCATTTGTAAAGAGTAATTAGGAATGAAATATAATGATTAAATTGTTGAATCTGTAGTTCTTAGTGTTGCCTGAATGATCACCTACAGTAGAAATTTAATCATCAAAGCAATTATATGATTGGAGCAAAATATTAACTTCTATGGAGTGACTATGATATCCCAAATTCTTTCCATAAAAACTAACTAGATTAGTTTATTATTATATTTTTTTTAAAGATGAATTTAAAAGTTCTATGTCATTTTATGTTAAATTAATATAATGAGTTCCACTTTTGTGAAAATTAATATTATTGTAAAAATTTATATAGTATTCTTTAAAACATACAATAGGTAAATTTAATTTATATATATATATATAATGTTATAGAAGATTGGAATAAATATGTTTGTAAACGATACAGTGTAACTATAGTATGTCCAACAATAATATTTTGTATCAAGCTTATTTCTCATTAGTTAACATTCTGAATTTCAGTCCCTCATTTTGAGAATTTGATTTAGATCTTATGTTTGATTATTTATAATTCAAAATTCTTTTTGCATAGAAGATCCGCATGACTTAACATGGTATAGAAAAAGTGGCCATAAAATTCAAATCAAACATAATTAATTATTTTCAGCTTGGGGTGACACATTTAATCTCATTTTATAAATCTTTATCATTTTGAATTTTATAATATACTTGAAAAAACTTTCTTTTAGATGCTAATATTTAAAAGCAATTTTTATTCATGCTCCATATGACTAATATAATGGTTTTTATTTTTATAGAGCAGTTGGGTCTATGTCATCTACTCTGCTTTTTCCTATATTTCCATATATTTTACAATTTCTTTTCTTTGCATTTTGGATAATGGTAGCTTTGTATCCTTTATATTCTTATGTAATGTAACAAATTAACTTAGTTTACTGAGTGTTATATGCCTTGTAAAAAAATTTCAAATTTTCTTACATAATTTTTGAGTTTAATATAACTAGTCACATATTTGTGTTATTCTTCATTTACTTACTATTATACATTTACTGATTAATTCAATGTTTTTCTCATAAGAAAGAAGTAATATCTTCATATTATGATTTTTATATTTGCTTATATCTAAAAAACATTACTCATCAATGGATCTCTAATTTAATTTCACTTAATTATTTATTTATATTCAATATGTATGATGCAAATTGATTTGTATATGTGTCACACTTTATATGATAAATAAGTTGTCAAGACCTCTATTATAACATAAATAGCACTTTCACTCTTCCAAGTGAGGGAGTCGTCTGTGTAATTTTAGAAGACTAACTGTAACAATGGAAAGTGACAGGTGTATTTGCTGTCTGGTTTTCCTTTTTAATGTTTTTGTTATGTTTAAATAAATGTTTAAACATAACAAAAACATTAAATTCATTTGCCATTTTTTTAATTAGAAGCTTGGCTCTTACAATCATTCTCTCAGCAGAATAGTAGATATTTAATGAACTCTTTAGTATGATAAAATTGTTTATTATTGTCTTAAAATTTAACAGCAAATATTATATAGACACATGAAAAGAGAGAAAGGGCGAGTTTGAGGTATGGTACCTTTGAAACTCTGTGCATACAGTTAATTTAATCTGTTTGTGACTAATTTAATCAGTTTCTAAATAATACATAGGTGACAAAAATCATTAAACATTTTACAAAGACTCAAAAATTTCAAATATGATTAGAATTTCAAGAACATTTAAGAAAAATCCATCATAAATAATTACAAGAGAAAAAATTATCCTTGAAAAGAATTCAAGAATTTAAAAATTTATTTCTTAAGCAAATTAATATAACAATTTAAACAATATCATTTGAAATCAGAAGTTGTTCGCTCAATTTTAGATGCTTTTGATAGGATGCTCAGAAAAAATTACATTCATATTTTGAGTTTTAAGTATTCAATTTGATAGCTTTCGTTTTTAATTATCATTCAGCATTGTTATTTCAGTATCAATAATACTTTTTTATAATAAGAAAAGTACTTTATTCCACACTTCTTGAATGAATTTTTAAACTTTGTTAAACTTGTAGGTCAGCATCTGGACATAAAAATCCATGGCTACATGAGGTGATTTATCAGTAATGGTTAGTAAAACCATTATCAGTAATGGTTTTAATTTTCATTTCTTGATCCTGTTTTTTCTAGAGAAACAATTGTAGATTGTAATATGTGGTTGATTACTTTGTCTTGTGTGATGAAGTTCAACTAATAGATGATATTGTGATAAAGATCTAAAATTCAGTATTTAAATTTGGAGAATAAAATGTATTCTTTAGTTGATTTTTTAGTATGATAAACCAATGAAAATCATACATCCTTTTTAAAAAACTTTTTAAACTAAGTTGCACAATTTTTTCTTTATTTTTATGATGATGTATTGTTTATTTTTATTGAAATTATTTGAATCTATGCAGACTACATTTTTTTTATATTTATTTCTATTACAATATTCCCCCCCCCCTTTTTTTTTACTGATAAATCATAAAAAAATTCTGCAGCATGTCTACGTTCATAGTATGATGCTGAGAAAGATGAACATTATGCTTTTTGGTGTGGTCAAATTTAACAAGTTTGTTTGTAGTTGAAACCAAGCAATTCAAATACATTTACATTATGCCTTTGAGAATGAGATTTTTCTTTTACTTATCATTAAGCATCTCACCTTTGCAATATTAGAAAGATAACCTTTTTTTTCGTTAGATAAGTATTTGGAAGAATTTTTTGTTAAGATGTCATATTTCGATAATTTTTTCCTTTATCATTCTTAATATCTCCTCTCAAGGCTTTTGATATTAAAAGGCCATCACTTTTAGAGCATAAACATATCCTTTCATCCATTACCCTTTTAAAAGTACTTTTATTGTCAGATGCAATTTTTGCATCTGAACAAAAATATTTAATATCAGACAATATATAAAACTTCCAAAAATATAACTTGTGAAATTAAATTTTTCATGTAGATTTTTTTTTACAACCAAATAAAATTATAAAAAAAATTGCAGCCTAATTTATTTAAAAAATCTGCATTTTTCTTTATGTAATTTTGTTGTTAGTCATGTTGGAGTTGAACATTATAAAATTATTTTTTATTCAGTAGTGTAGTAATTATAGAACTGTTTTTGTTTACATATTTTATGGAGAACTAGAATTACATAGTAATTTTATGTAAAATGGTTTTTATTTTCAATGTATGCCCATTATTCATAGATATTTTTTAATGAGAATTTCTGTAGTGAAAATACTTTAAATTGTAGGCCCTGGTTTGATTAACTCTTGTATGCAAAACAAGACCTTTGAATGATAAACAAACCATCTGAAGTGAAAACAATTTTTGTTTTCAACCCATTTGGTATTTTTTGGTTGTATTTCTAAATCTATGCTGTTTTGAGAAGTAAATTCTAATTATTAGGTTACAAATCTGAGTATTAATTTGTTTAATTTTTTACTTGAAGTAACAATTCATCAAAAAATAATAATAAATAAAATGAGAAATATGATTTAAATAAAATTAATTTCAAACATTGTAATTTAAGTAACATTATCAGTCATTGTCTGAATTCATGAGAAATAATTTTTGAAATAGTTAAGTTCTGAATTCACAATTTTCTTTAATAGAGTGATAATTTGGTGCAGTGGCTTCATATTGAATTGTGGAATATTAAATTGGTATTTAATTATTGTTCTTAGGTAGTTTATTTCAATTTTTGAGTATTTTCTATGACTACAAGAATGCTTAATATCATTTTCCAAAAGCATCCTACATATATCTTGTGAGATTTGAAGCAGAAATAGATTAATTTTTTTATTCAAATATTTTTTTGTCTTCATAAATAGTTAAATTCCATGAATTCTATTTGGTCAGAAATTAACACTTGTTAAATTTATTTTAACAAGTAATACTTGTTAAAATAAATTCAACAAGTGTTAATTTAACAAGTAATACTTGTTAAAATAAATTTTAACAAGTATTAAATTTATTTTAAATAACAAGTATTATTTAAAATAAATTTTAACAAGTTATTTTTACAAATATATTAACAAGTGATACTTGTTAATATATTTGTTAAAATAACTTGTTAAAATATTTTAAATAATACTTGTTAAATGATTTTAACAAGTAATACTTTTTATTTATTTAACATGTTAATATTTTAACAAGTATTATTATTTATTACTATTATTATATATTACTATTTACTATTATTATATTTTAACAAGTATTATTTAGTTATTAAGTATTACTTATTTATTAAGTATTGCTTGTTAAGATAAATTATTTGTAATTTATTTTAACAAGTATTAATAATTAAACATCTTTAGTTCCTGATCAAACTCAATTCATTTAATTAAACTATTTTTAATTTAAATCTAAAGTTAAGAGTTTCTCTTTGGAGCAGATGTATGTGAATTTTTGCTTAACATAATCCACCTGTTTATTATTGCATTTTTTTATCCTTACTTCATGTACTAAAACCACAAGGTTGGCCCAATTTCCCAATCTTGTGAAATAAAATTGCATTTTTTCAATTTATATCCCAATTTGAGTTAAAAATACCTTGCAGCACTGAAACTGTTCTAGTAAAGAGTTGTTCAATTTGTGATCCTTATTGCAATGTAAATAATGCTGCTGGTGTCAATGGAATGCTGTTGAATATACTCTGAATGCTTTTATCTAGTGTAAACTGACACTTAGTTTACACTAGAAACTGACACAGGCTAGTTACCTCTGTGTGCCTAACCATAAAATCAAGTATCTAAAATGGCTGTACCTGTCATTGAAATTCTTCAAGCTTACCATCATTTTATCTATTCTGATGTTTTCAGAGTGACTTCATTTAACTTTATTTCTGATAAGAATTATCTTATACTAGCAAAGAAATGTTTTCATGCTATTATTTGCATTACTTTTTATTGCAGTCTTGCACAGCACTTTGCTGATTCATGGCTTCTTATTCCTTCTGATGCATCCTTCCTGATATTTTAAAGTGGAATTATCTTTCAATTGAATTTGGCTTAGTAAAATTGAAGAAATAAAACTTTTGGCTGTTCTTTTAAGAATCATGTTTTCCCAGTTAATATAATATTGAAAACATCATAAATCAGAAACTTTCTAGAAAATTGATAGGCTTGATTTTTTGTATAATTATTTCTTTAAGAAAGCTTATAATGATTTATAAAAATATTAAAAAAGGTTCTCTTTTCATAAGTATGAACTTTTGATAATTTTTAAACGGAATGAGTATAGCAATTTCAGGAATATTTCAGCGCTATTGAATTTTTGACGGTGATATACAGTGGGTAAAAAAAGTATTTGCACACCTACATTTTTATTTGCAATTCATAAAAAGAAGCGTTAAGAAATAAAAAAATTGGTCTTGCCAAATCAGAATAAGTTTAATCATCCAAAACT
Organism: Latrodectus geometricus; assembly: GCA_026290005.1. Lineage (NCBI taxonomy): Eukaryota > Metazoa > Arthropoda > Arachnida > Araneae > Theridiidae > Latrodectus > Latrodectus geometricus. The sequence continues at coordinate 9,191 of JAPDSC010049169.1, forward strand.
AACAGAAAAATTACAATAATATAAATAACAATGTTTTTTTTGTAACAAAATTACAATATCTCGTGTCAAAAAAGTATTTGCACACTTGCATGAATACAATAGAAATATAATATGTAAGCAAATTTCAAATAACTAATACTTAGTATGCATTCCTTTAGCATCTATTACAGTTTGTAATCTTGATGGCATTGATTTAATTAAATTTTCTATAACAGTAGGGTCAGTATTCGAGCACTCTTCAATAAGGGCTTGTTTAAGGGCAGATTTGCTTGAAATCTTCCTTTTTCTTATTTTTAAATCCAAAGAATCCCACAAATTTTCCAAAGGATTTAAGTCTGGTGATTGTGGTGGAGTGGCAAGTTTTCTGGGTACATGATAAAGCAACCACATACTCGTTATACCGGCAGTGTGCTTGGGATCATTGTCTTGCTGAAAATAGTACGAATTACTGATACCCAATTTTATTGCACTTTGTGGCAAGTTACATCGCAACACAGCAATATAGGTTCGAGCTGTCATATTCCCATCAATGAAACACAAATTACCAACTCCTTTGCTAGCCATGCACCCCCAAATCATAACAGAACCTCCTCCATGTTTAACTGTAGGTAACACATTTTTGGTATGAAAAGCAGTAAAAGGTTTTCTCCAAACTAATTTCCTGCCATCTGATTTAAAGATATTGAACTTACTTTCGTCGGAGAAAATGACATTTTTCCAGAAATCAATTGGCTTATTGATATATTCTTTAGCGAATTCAAGTCTCTTCAGTCTATTTCGTTCCGTTATGTGAGGTTTTTTCCTTGGAGATCTCCCATAAATTTGTGCATCGTGCAGGACATTTCGAACATTTTGGGCACAGATTTGAACTCCAGATGTTGAAGCGACATCATTGGCTAATGTAATTGCACTAACAAATGGATTTTTCGATGCTTCTCTTATGATTTTTCGCTTCATTTGCAGTGAAACTTTCTTTGGGCGTCCAGAGCGCAAGTTATTTGATGTAGATCCTCTTTCTTTATGGCGTTTTATAACATACCGAACAGTAGAGAAGCAAATATTTACTTTTTTACCTATTTCTCGATAACTTAGGCCATTTTCACGTAGAGAAACAATTTTTTCTCGCAACGAAATCGGCAATTCAGATTTCTTAGGTGCCATTACAATTTGAAATCGACAAT
>JAPDSC010049182.1:0-11594 GCA_026290005.1 Latrodectus geometricus
TTTAACATATATTGTTGATTCTATTGCAATGAATAGACAAACATAATTTTTATGGCCAAATATGTTTTTGGTACTTAGTATAATCCCGTCGACCATTTACGCGGAAAAAGAACGGGTTTCGCCAAATGTTTTGGCTTAATGCCAGAATAAAATATTTGGATTGTATTTATATATTTATTTTGTTACTGTGAATACTAGTTTACAAGTACCAAATTTTAATAGTTTTTCAAATGTGAAAAAAAATAGTTGTTGCATCATTGAAACAAATAGTTAAGAGTCTTATTATTAATGCTCGTTATAATTTTTATATTGGTACGGTTACAAGTTTTTCTTTATAACTTGAGCGAAACTGGAAAGAAATATAAAACGAGAGCTTACGAATAGGATCAGTTGATGCAATCACTGAATTGTAACATTTGGCGATATTTTTTTTTTTTTTTTACAAAATGGTCGACGGTATAATGCGTAAGTACCATATTTTCCTGTGTGAATTTCACACATTTATTTTTGACTCATTATAATATAATTTTCATTTGTAATCGAGCTTCAGAATGAAATATGTGAACACATTTTTTAATAATTTTGATTGAATTTCTTATAACTAGAATGAATTTCATTTTAAATACTTATATAAATATTTCGCTTGCATCTATTGTTTTCATTGAAATTCAGATATTTATCATTGATTAGTACAATTATATTGTGCTTGAAAACTGTTAAAATTAAATAAATGCATTTAAAAATTCATGAAAACTATAAAAATTATAATTTTATATGTAAAGCGTTAAAGTGAGTGATGTTAAATATTTTTATATGTAAAGTTGAAATTTTATCTATACAAATTATGTTATCATTAAAAGCAAAAATTTTTAATAAAACTAAGATCACTTAATGTTTATGACAAAAGAGCTGAAATCAAATAAATTTACAGAAATTGTGATTTTCTTAAAATTACTTAAAGAAAAAATTACCTTTGTGAAGCAACCACTTGCTATGCTACTTATTTTGTTACAATTTTCTTAATTACATTTATATCTAAAGAGATTTTATATAGCTAAATATGGCTTATAATTGTTTGTTATACACAGATTTATATTTTTTGTGATATCAATATTTATATTTTGAATTGCTGTTTGTAATTTTATAATAAAAAATTTGCACATAAAAAAAATAGTTTGTCTTCATTTTTGCTTCGAAATTAGATATTTTCATTAAATTTTTTGCTTCACTCTTGAATGAGTTATTACTTTTAAATTGATATAATTACTTTTAAAAATCACACAAATAATGACTTATATAAATTTCTTTCAAAGAGAAAACCACTAATTTGTTACATTCTTTGTAAAAAAAAAAATTTAGGTTACATTATCCTTTTTTCTTTTCAATCATGTTTTGCTGATTGGTCCAACAACTATAAAAAGCAAAACAATAAATTAGCTATTACAATTTAAAAATTGATTAAAATCACTTGCGCTGTCCTGTAATGACAACCAATAAACTAATTTTGAAATCGTTGATGACACGCCCATTTCTCTTTGCTGTTGTTCTGTGCTGAGTTACGATTGATGAATGTGCGCGGTTGACCAACTTGTATATCGACTGATATTCTAGCTCATGGCTGACTGGCGTATCAACCACGTCATACATAATTTGCATACTTATTCTCACTTCATTCAATGGCAACGCAAAAACATCCTTATTTACCTTGTTAATTCGGAAAATCTAATATTTTTAAATCGCCAAACCTAAGACGTATAGAAACACAATAAACTAATTAAGAATTCCTTTTTTTAAAAAAAAAATATTAAAAAAGAACAGAATTCTCCAAAAAAAAGTGATCTGCCAGAAATGTATAATATTAAACAATGGACATTCCAAATATATTTTCCGAATTTTTTTTATATCAGTTTGATAAGTAAATCATTAAAATAATATGTATTAAAAAAGTTAATCGCTTTTAAGTAAAATAAGTTATCGTATTTAAAAAAATAATAAAAAAAAAATTCTAATTTCATCTGGCCATTATATAATAAAACATACTATTTTACGCAAAATATTATATCATGAAATTATTTTTTTTTTTAAGTAACAAAGTAAAGATAAAAATTCTGGCACAAAATTGAGATTCTCATTAAAAAGTTAAACAATTTAAATGCATAGAAATGTAGAGATATTCAAATAAGAAAACAGAACAAAAGAAATAATCTATCGAGATACGAATTCTAAATAATGAAGCATTTAAATATCCTAACCTTGTCGAAAATTCTATGTAAATAATAGAAAAAAAGTATATAAATTTTTAACTTTCATATTTTTCTATTTCAATTCGAATGAATCGCTTATGAACTACAATAATATTGATTATAACGAAATATATTTTCGTACATCAAACACAAATTTAAAAGATACTAATATCATAAATTAGAATTACAAATATTAATTACATTATATATAATCCAAGGTAATTTAATATCCTCGCCAATATCAACTTATTTAGGAATTAATTGCTGTTAGTAAGTTTTTTGGCAACGAAAACTATCAGCAGATTTTGCTATATTTGTCTGTTTCCTCTTTTGACGGCTTGTAGCTATAATTCTCACTTCGGCCGTATCGTGTGTAGAATTTCAGTGACTTACCAAAAGCAACTAGAATCTGGTTTTTCACAAACTACGCCTGAAAAAAAGATTGTCAACTTCCCTTGGCACCTTTTCAAGTATTTCGTAATGACAAACACAATCTAACTTCATTTAAAGATTAAAAAGAAAACCCTTGCTAAAAAGAACTTTAAATGAATTGAAAACAAATGAGCTTGAATTATAAATGAACCAGATTCAGAAAAGTGGATTGAAGAGAAATCAGAGTTTATATTTAATCTCTCACCGAATAAAATTCGATAGTAAGAAAGAGAAAGAAAAAACGCTTTATATTAGTTTGGGGAAAAAGTTATCCATTATTTTTTGGGTAGACGTCTGTAGTGATCGCTATCTCGTGAGGTATCTATCAAACAATTTCAGATTTATGCTCGTTGGAAAAGGTGACATTTGACACTAAAATATCCTCTTGCGGTTTTTTGTTTGATTCATTCAGTTACGAGTACAAGGTTTTAAAAATGGAAGACAACAAACAGAAAATTCGATACATTTTAGTTTTTCTTTTATAATGGCGAAAATGCTAACCAGGTGGCTAAAATTGTGAAAGGTGTTTATCGTCCTATAAAAGACTGTAACAATCAGTTACGTACAATTTTTCTTTCGTCGATTCCGTTTGAGTATTTGGATGCTAAAGATGCACCTCGCATGGGTACAACATCGTCGAGAAAGTCTATAAAATATCAAAAATGATCAAACTTGACAGCATGTCAGCAGTCGTAGCTTCGCACAAGACCTGAAAATCTACATGAAAACTGTTTTAAACCTTTTAGCAAAGTGAATCTGAAAGAAGTTACAAAAAGTTCACATAAAAATAATGGATTTCTTTTTCCTCAAACTAATATATATACATATAACGCGTTATTATATATTACATAACGAATAAACATTTTATTTTGCTGACAACGAAAATTTCTGATATGGTATATGTGTATTTACAATTTTTTTCATATATTTGAACTTTCATTGACCCAAAAGTATATGAAGTCATCCTATTTTACTACAAAAAAACTAATTGTAAATGTTTCTATATATTATTGCTACTATTACATTAATACACTTCTTACGTTTGAAGAAGTTGTAGCTATACCTAATTTTATTAAACATTAATTTAATTTATACTATTTATTTAAAGTGGTTGTTTCTTTCGTTACAGTTGAGATCATGTGTACGTCCCTTTATTTACTTATGATTGGTCTGTGAATTCAACAAATAATTGTTTTCACCAATAATGCTGAATATACAATTTTGTCCACCCATCAAAAACAAGTCAATGTGTCAGTGGGATGAGCTCTTCAGTGAGCAGTTGGAAAGAAAATGTTGGCCAATATCTTAGTGGGATGGGTTATTTTATTTATTATTGGAGATTTGTCTCTCTTGATACCACTATTAAAAAATAAATGCTTATTAATCATTAAGTAAAGATAAATTTATTTCATGTAGAATGCAAAACAAATATTAATATTTGATTGTTTATGAAATTATAATGCGTGTTAGTATCTATTCAAAAATATAAGTGCATATATTTTGTGCATCATATACATTAATCTTTCAAAACAAAAAAGTTGGAATGCTGACTTAGGAAATTTATTTTTTTTTTATTTCTCAGTATTTAAAAACCATTTTGTCACGTTATTATTGTGAAAAACTTCGTACGTACACAATATCAAATTTAAATCTTGAGTAACTCATGTACGGAGTATCTAATAGTTTAAAAATTTTCTGTAGAAACCAATCTTCTATAAAAATTTCCAATATCGTAATCTTATTGTGAATTACATTAATTGTAACGAGAAAGAGATAAATAACCATGGCTTCAAGCGATTTCCAATGAATTCCAGCTATGACGCAAGTCATTTAACAATAGTTGAATAGTTTTGAAAACATTGCATCATATTCGCCTGAAAACTCGTTCGATTTGAATTCAGCAACATTTTGTGCTTAAAACATTGATTGTGCCAAGTAAGCTAAGAACATGACATCAAGTGCGTCTCTGTGGCGTGAACTCTTTCAAAATCGAAGTTAAAAATATTGTTGAAGTTATTTTGTTAATAAACCGATTACATATGTAAAAACCAAAGCATCGGTTTGAGGAGCTATCTTCCATTGACTGGAGCCATTAGCATCTTGACAATAGAACAGAAGAAAAATAACAAAGACGACAAAACATCCACTTTATGATTAATTTAAATCGTCCAGGACGATTTAAATGTTTTTATAACTTTTTCTTATCATATTTTTCCCATTACGGTATTTCAATTTTACCGTTTTTGGATTTAGTTAAAGGGATACATTCTGATATTTCGTCATTAATCTTACATATAACATCCCTAATTTTTATACATATTTTATTTGCAAGTATATGGGTAAATTTCAAAACAAAATCAGTTCTCTTAAAATTCAAGCTTATCAAATTCAGGATCAAAAGTCATTTGGCTCAATAATTCTGTGTCTGATCTCGTAAAGGGTATGACGTAGAAAAGTAATCTGAATGTGGTACAATTATTTTAAAATATTTGACTAAAATTATAATTTATGATTTATGTTTTGTTACCCATTTCTTCGCTAACTAACATGAGGTCAAACTAGATCGAGACCGATAACTCAAAGTGCATTCTGAACCTCTAAATATGCACATTTTAGAAAGGAATCTAATTTAGAAACTGCTAAGTTGAGGGCCAGAGTGCTAACCATTCACCTACCAGTTTGCCTATATTTCGTATAGAAACTTATCTTATCTGATTCTGGGGCATTTTTTTTTTTTTTTTTTTTTTTTTTTTTTTTTTTTTTTTTTTTTTTTGTCATATTATGAAGTTTATGCTAATTAAACAGAAATTTTTCACCATTTTCACAAAAATAAATTTACTATTCGTATATTTTTCATTCAATACAATGTGAATGCTTTAAAATATTTTAATATCATAGTTTTTTATTTTTAGTTGTCCCAATTTCTATAATTTTCTATTTGAATATACAATTTTGTTTTATTTATATTCTTCCATAAATTTAATCATTATTCTTTTAAATAGAAAAAGGTTTGAAATTCTGCATCACAAACACTGAAATAATAATAATCACACTGATTGAAAAATACACTTATTTGAAGCTTCTTCAGTGATATTCCACAATACACAATTTCAGTGATTAAGCACATCTCTATGGACAGTCCTTATTTCAACTCCACCCTTTTAATTAATTTTGCTTATTTTGATAAAAAATTATTGCTTCATCTGACAGTTTAATGCTTATTCTTCTCTTATGTTTTAAAAATAATATTTTATTTATTCAAAATTAGTCTTTATATAATTCTGTGAAATAAATTTCACAAATTAAAAAAAAATTAAAATAGAATAAAATTAAATTACTATCAATACTTTTAATTTGTTAGATTCTGAAATTATTTATGTGAGTTTGGAGGTAATTATTTCATACTGTATGCAATAGACGACATTAGTTGTGACGTCATATTGTTTCCAAACATTTGCTGTTAAGCGTCATTTATCATTGAAACTGCCATAGACTTAGGTGATAGATTTTTAAATTGTTATTTTTGAAATTGATATTCATTATTTAAGGATAACGTGTTTGCTAAAACTTTTAACCTTTTGTTTGCTTAACCTTTGATTCTCGCCAAATTGTAGTCACAGTTCATCACCAAGCTGGGCTTATTTCCAATCGTATTCTGGTTGCAACAGAACAATTTATTGTTCTGTGCCAACAAAAATCACTAATAGCCAAACAAAAATCTCCAAGTTTGTCAAGAAGGCACTCTTAAATACAATATTAAACAAATGTTTACATTGTATTTGTTTGGAAACAGTTGTGGAAATGACGTCACACTAATGTCGTCAATTTCTTAATTCAAATATATTTCCACGCGACCAAAGAAATTGTTGCCTGTAAAAACTATTAGCAAGGCTCTTCATCTGTAAGCTAATTAGTTTTTAAGTGTCGCCAAATATGCTATAAAATTTCAAAATGGTTTTAATTCTAAAAAAAACGAGAATTCGTTACAAAGATTTTATTGCATGGAATTTCAGAAAGGTATTGATTGTAATTATTATATTACTGATACAGAAAATTGCATTTTAGACAGATCAACTGCAAAGGAAGCAACTTGATTCATTTGAATTCTTTGTCGAACATGTATTCGCCAAGTCCACCACCGACACGTTTCAAGTTGGTCACGTGATCGCCCAGTTTCTTGATGGCTTCCACTTGTTCGGTCAAATATTCACTCTCAAGGAAATCACACATCTGAAAAATACAGTATGAACTTTAAATACCTTAAAATTTATAACAGTTTTTTAAATTAATTTATTAGATATTAAAATTCTAACTTTTACAACTAATAATTAATTTTATATATTATTGATATATTATTTTATATACATTGATATTGAGTTCTATGGCTCCCGTGAATAATTTAATAAATAATTTTCAGAAAAGACCAGTGTTGTTCAACATTACTTCTGAAATTCAAAGGCGAATCAATACTTCCTACAGATTCTTTTATGAATTGTAATAGAATATAAAATCAAACTTAAATAAAAGAAAACTATTAATTTATAATGAAACGAAACTACAGAATTGTTCTAGTTTTCAAATTATTCCAGATTTATTTTCTTAATTCAATAATTATTTCAGAAATTGTTAAATTTGTATAATTTTATGAAACGAGATTTTTTTGTGTGTATAAACTATAATCTCCTCTTAAATTCTAATTTTTAATGTAAAGGTTCAACGTAATGAATAAAGGAAATTTTAATATCGTTAAAGGAATTTTGAAAATTTGTATTTATATGTGCTAATGATTTTTGAATGTCAAATCAAAATTTTATTAAATACATAAAAAAGTTCATTTATTAATTCAGAAATTCTTGATTTCATTTTTTTTAAATAGATGTTATTAAATGTGTTTTTTTTTTTTTTTATGCTTTATTTTCTGATATTTCTTTCAATTTTAATTCTGGAATATTTTTAAATAGAAACTTCTAATCAATTCTTAGTACGATTACTTTTTCTTATTTAGTGTTGGCTAAGCAATATGAAATCGGTAAAAACCCTATTACATGGTTATTGTTTTCTATTAAGCTAGCAAATTTATCATTGCTAAACATTGAAATTACTGTTAAGCTAAGCAATATTTTGATATGGAGAAAATCCCTGATTTCTTATGGTTGTTTTTCTTTTCAAACAGTCGTTAGGCGCCTATTATGGAAATTCCAATAACTTCGTCTCCTCCGCTTGGCGAAAACTTTTTCGCCAATTACCAAGTCTGTGACCATATACGCATTTTTATCTTATAATGAAACATGAAGCATAGTAAAATAAACCATGCGTAACTTCGATTCGAAATATTTTCTGTTTATCTAAGTTCGGCTACCCAAGCATAATTTATCGCATACAATTTATAAACTTAAAAATAACAAGTAATTTATAAAATAATTTTAAGTCTTACTCTTAAGTCAACAAAGAAAAGTTCCATTTTAGTTACTCTTTATTAAATTTCCCATTGTCCGTTTGTGAAGCATGTATTTGTACTGTTAATCCAGTTTGTTTAAATTAGTGGTTCGATTATTTTTATGCTTCGACGAGATACGATCCGAAAACATGAAGATTCTACTACGAAGCTCTACCAACTTTGCCATTGTAAGGCAAATTTTTTCTTTCACTGTATTGTAGAATCTCCTTTATAAATAATTTTCATTTCTTTTTTTTTTAATTAGGAAAAAATATTCTCTCCTACATACACACTTTCTATCTCTCTCACTAATTTTATTTCAAAACCACAAAATTGAATTTTCCAAAATTTTCCACAAAATTGAATTTTCCATTTACATGATTATTAATTTAAGAATGTAAAGATAGAGATAGTAATTGCTGCTGCCAGGAGATGGCACCACTACACAATAGTGTATTGTTTCTCTCGTGTAGCTAAAATTAATTAGTTTAAATTAATTTTTTTTTTTGATCGAGTGTCATTCAGGTTGGCAATATGTGATGCGCTGCTCAACTTTTCAAACTGAACCATAATTTGGTGTGGAGTCCGACTTCCTCAGTACACTCATATATGCCATCGGTAACCATTTATAGGGGAGGGAACCATTCATACAAGGAAAGGACGAAGACGGGAGAAAGAGAAAGTACATCCATACCCGAACCGCGATTCGAACCCAGGACCTCCCTATCCGCAGTCAGGCACGCTGACCACAACACAAGGTGGGCGGCTTTAATTTTAACTAATGAATTAATATTAGTTTGGGGAAAAAGAAATCCATTATTTTCAGGGGAACTTTATGTAACTTCTTTTGGATTCGCTTTGTTAAAAGATTTTTAGGTCTTACGCGTTACTACTGCTGACTTGCGGTCAACTTCGACCATTTTTGATATTTTACAGACATTTTCGACGATGTTGTATCCACATGCGAGGTGCATCTTCAACATCAAAAATACCCGAACGGAGTTGACGAAACAAAAATTGTACGTAACTGGTTGTTACAGTCTCGTATAGGACGATAAACACCTTTCACAATTTTAGCCACCCAGCTATCTTTTTCGCCGTTACAAGAGAAAAACGAAAATGTATCGAATTTTCTGTTTATTGTCTTCCATTTCTAAAACCTTGTATTCGTAACTGAATCAAACAAAAAACCGCAAGAGGATATTCAAATGTCACCTTTCCAACGAGCGTAAATCTGAAATTGTTTGATAGATACCTCACGAGATAACGATCACTACAGACGTCTACCGAAAACATAATGGATTACTTTTTCCCCAAACTAATATTTAAAATGAAAAACTACATTAACATCAAGTGTCATCTACTACAAGTTTACAAAAATGTATTTGAACTATGAGGGGCTGAATAAAAAGTATTTTATTAACAATTAAAAATTTTAACAAGATGTATCTGGAGAGAGTGTGATCTATGAATAGAGGAATTGGAAAAGAAGCTTTAAATAGAGGGGAAAATAAATATAAGTTAAATAAATTAACTCTAAGCATAATAAAAAAGAATGAAAGGCAAAGATTTAATGTGTGTACCTGAGCATCATCATGGTTAGAGGCAATTTTATGCAAATCCAACAATGATTGGTTGACTGTTTTCTCGAGTTCCAAAGCATCTTGCATTGCTTCCAAAGCACTTGACCATTTGGTTTTCGGTGGAGCCTAAATTACAAACATAAAATACCTCAAACTTACATTATTAATAAAAATATTTTTAATATGATGTAACTCTGTGAAGGTTCGTGTAAAATACTGGTAGAAATATTTCAAAAAATATAAATTTATACATGTGATACAACAGAATAATTTTTGGATTTATTTTTCTATTTTCTACAATTTTTTCATTTTCTTTTAACATTAATTCTATAAAATATGATTTTACAAAATAGTTTTAGACGTTAAGTGTACAAAAGTTATATATATTAATGTGTTATCAAAGTATTATAAAAAAAAATTTCCTCTATTTCATTTATGCAAATTAATATTAAGAAATTTTATTTTACATTATATTAATTATATCTATAATTTGTATTTTTGATGAGAAAATAATACATTTTGGGATTTGTTACAAAACATTTCATAATTTACAAAAAAACATATTATTTAAGAATCAGAATATCAACATAATATATTAATCTTTTCTGTTACAATTAGTAAAACAGTTCATTTAAATAATAAGAGGACAGTATTCAATATAAAATATTATGTTTACGCGGAATTTTGTTTGATATCAAATTAAACTTCTTTTATCTTAAGTCTTAAATTTATGTTCAAGAATAAATACGATTGCGAATTCTTTTTTCCGAAATTTTTTGATTTCCAATAAGAAATTTACCTATTAGAAGATATTGCAAATCACTTTAACTAACAAAAACTAATATTTATTCATCATATAAAAAATTTAATTCAAATAAAATTAATATGAAGTTTATTAAATAAACTAGATTTAAAACTCCAAATATACAACCGTAAATTCAAATATTAAAAAAGTTATATTTGAATTTTTTAATATATTATATTTGAGTTATTTAATTTACATATCAATCAAATTTAAAAGTATAGAAGTACAACAATAGACACAGTTTAAAATTTTTTGCTTCATATAAAATAACATTTTATGTAAAATAATAATTATCAGCTTAATATGATAGAAATTACATTAATTTATAAAAATTATTTAATTTTTATAAATATAAATTTACGTACTAAAAAAATGTAAAAAAAATAAAAATGTAATGCTTAATAAAATGTAAAAAATAATTTATTGGGGTAAAGTGGACAGCCTATAGGCTAAGGATGTTAAAAACCATTTTAGTTTCCTCAGCGTAAATTGACTTACAGAGTGCTTTTATTATATGGGTCGTATTTATGTATCGCCAAGGAGGAAACCTGGAAAACTATCATGGACCTAAATCGACAGACATGCATCCAGAATACAGAAGCTCCATTCCTTCCCATTGTTCAACAATTGCTGGGGTCAAACTCTAGAGCTTACCCTCTAAAGAACATCGTGCTACCACTAGGCTACTGTGAGCTTAAACTGTTAAATATAGTTAAAACATACTGATATCTCAATTAGATTATAAATGAAACAAAAAAAAATAAATTTTAGTAAAAAGTGTAAAAAAAATTATTCGTTATCAAATTCCAGAGAAAATCTAATAATATTACATTTTTACTAAATAAATTCCACAGAAAAAAATTTTCTAGCATATTAGATATATAAACAATAAACTTAACATGTATATATATTAAATAAATTTATGAAAAACAAATATATCTCAGGGGATTAATATTAAGTTATAAATAAAACTCACTTTAATCGACACTTGTATACCATTCATGGATTAAATCTGCTCACACAATAATTTATTTATAATGATAATTCACATGCACATAATTTTAAGTAGAAGGCAGCCTAACAAGCTACACAAG